>JASDQU010212501.1:3149-18558 GCA_032191745.1 Picea mariana
GCATAATACGCAGGTGCTTCACATGCTTGCAAAGAGGCACTTTGGTTGAAAGGTTTGATTGGTGAGTTTGGAAGGATGCAAGACAAAATAAAGTTACTTTGTGTTATTCAAAGTGCTATTCACTTGGCTAAGAATCCGGCCTGTCACAGTAAAACAAAACATATACCTATCAAGTACCATTTGGTAAGATAGGTCATTGATGAACGTGGAGTCTCTCTTGAGAAAGTGCATACAAAAGAGAACTGCGGAGACATGTTCACAAAACCAGTACTGTTAGAGAATCTAAGATGGTGCTTGGCTTCTCTTGGCTTGCAGAAAAGGTGATGAACAAAACACGGAGCAAGGTATCAGGTTAATTATTGTCAAGGTGGAGATTCTTAAACGATGACAACAAATTTCTTTGTTTGGGATTCTAGATCCTATGAATTAGTGATTGGTTGTAACTGATGAGACCAAATTAGAGAGGGTTTTCAATAATCAGTTTCATGTGTAAATGTATTTATGTAAGCCCGTATAGTCAGACATGAGAGAGAGAGAGTGAGCTATTGTAATCTCCATTATCTGAATAATAAGACAATCGATGCCTTCCCTTGGTGGACGTAGCCCAACGTTTGGGTGAACCGCATAAAATCTTTGTGTTTATGATCTGTGTGATTGTGTTTTCTGCATTTGCAATCATAACAGATCAACTCCCTGTAAATGGGATGTTTCTAAAACCATACACCATTCACAAACATTAAAGGTATAGTGAGAGAATCCTAAGATGGTGAGGAGTATATTTCAAGKATTTTACACCCATATTTTCTAAAAGTAATAAAMAATCATGGCTATGTTAGTMTTTCARATATAATMAAAAACATAATCCATSAAAATAAATCAACAAATATACCTTCARAAGATAATGGAACTTATTTTGACCCTAATTTTGGACCCATSTAGTCATCCATCACATTGTTGTTGGCTACGGTTAGGCTAATTATAATTTAAAATAGCATGGATGTTTAATTACATAAGCAAAACACATGCATACTTGCTATTTTCTCCCCTTTGTTTAGGTCTCTTTCTCCTTCTTCTCTACAAGAATAGGTTGGTAGACATGGAAATTTTAAGTATATTTACTTATCTTAAAGTGTAGAAACCTTGATGAATCTTACAAATTCTCAAAATTCTAACCTTAAATTGTTGGGCTATATTTTTGTAAAAATGTTAAAATTTCTAAGTATTTTATATAGTTTTTAGAAAATTTTGGAATTTTTTAGAGTAAAATACTTTTATGCTATAAAATTTGGGTGAACAAAATGGAAATTAGTTGATCATTTTTTTGTTTAAAAACATGGAAAATTAGCCCATGGATGAAATTTAACCCCTAAAATTTTCCTTTTTGACAAGTGAATAGTCACAATTACCTCTTTAATTTTATCAAAAACTAATTTCTTGACAAATTAGTTAGCTTTTTTGATGACTAGAATTTGTAAAGACACATTGGTCAAATTAAGCTACGGTCCTAGGCTAAATAAGGGAGCTACTCAACTATTTTGCACTTTTGTCTACTTTTTCCTTTTAAAATACAAGTTCTTCACTCATTCAACCACAAATAATTCAAATTCCAAAAATAAACCATTGAATAAATTAGAAGAAATAAAGTTATATATATATATATATATATATATAATCAACTATTTGTGACTATTAAATATATCAATTACCAATATAAAATTGATTGTTTACATATACATAAAATTGTCACGTCTATAGAGAAAGAAGAAGTAATAAATTTTAACCTCAATCCATGGCAATCACTACATGATTATCAACTTCACTACAGGATTATCAACTTCATACCATAGAGTCTCAACCGAACCATACATATTTAAATAGTAAACACCTCTAATTACATGAATGATAAGTGCCCACTCAAAGACACCCCTCTCAGATGGAGGGAAACTCAAGTGTTATAGAGCCATGGCCCTGAATAGTTTTGTTATTTAATATATATATGTAACCAGACGAGTTTCTTTTTTAAGAATTCAAAACATCACATTAATATGTAATCACATGCCATGCAAATCATCGTACTAAGCTTAAACTACCTCCAATGTGAATTGAAACTACCTCTAGTGATGCATGCAAAACATACTTGAGATTAAACGGATAGTAATCTGTGTGGATGGGTGTGAATGTAAGATATGGATGAAAATACATGGTTAATTCGAAAATATAAAAGGACCTATTAAAAAAGAGCAATGTGTTCATTTCCTATGGCCATCCAATAACTCAAAATTCTTCAACGAAAAGTTACAAATCTTTCAATGGAAAGAAAGACCTAATTTTGGAGCGAACACAACAGGTGGCAAGAAAGAATCATGCAAAAAAAGAAGGAAAAGCAGCATGCATGAGGAAAAGTAATGTGGCAAGCAGCTAGACAAGCCTAATCATAATAGGTTAGGGTTTTTGACAAAGATTGTAATAGTTATAAGCCTATAAAGTAGTTCAATGGGTTGACAAGAGAGTAGTTGAAGGGGTTGATGAGGTAGTAGTTGAAGGGGTTGACGAGGTAGTGGATCAAGAGGTAAAAGGTTCAGGAAGTTCAAGAGTTCAGTCAAAAATTGTAAGCAAGTTTGTAATGAGTCTTGTAGAAGATTCAAATAAGTTTGTCTTTCAAGGTTAGGTCACAGGATGAGGAGCCTGGTGTGATCTAGTTAGTGTCACAGACGGTTCCTACCCTCATTTTGATTGTATTACAAAAGATGTAATGTGTGCAGCGCAATATTTTGCAACTGAGTAAATAAAAGAGTAGAGAAGCCAAATCTTTGTGGACGTAGCCCCAAGAGGAGGTGAACCATGGTAAACCTTGGGTTCTGTGTGATTGTTAATGAATTATTTACTTTTCTGTTGATCATTAGCTTAATAATGAATGGTTAAAGTAGTTATATCAACATCCATAATAGGTTTAAAGATGAATAAATCATAGAAGTAGATGAATAATTAACAAGGATAATGCATAAGAAAGAAAGAAGCCACCCACAATTCCCACTCATTCCCAGACTGCAAACACCTAAGTATTACAGTCCCCCATAAAATCTATCTCTGGTGAGACTGCATTGTGCACCCTATGTGTGGTGTTGCCTTCTGTTTTACCAGGAGAGTCGATAGTTTTGAGGGTTATGTTGGAAACCTGTTTGAGATCAGAACCTGGGTTAGCACAAGAAGAATATAACCAACAAATTTTTTCGTTGTCAATTGGAACTGCACGAGATTGAGTGGATGGGATCCCTGGAAGAAATGTGCGTAGGATGAAAGTATAGAAGGGAATTTTTAGGCCATTGAATCCAACGAAGGCAGAGATTGAAAGATGGTTGAAAACAAAGGAATTTGAGTTTCGCGGAAGGACAATAGAAACCCTAAGTTAACACCACACAAATATTTCGACAAATATGTGTTTAGCGACTTGCATGAGGTATTTTTTGTGATTTCCCGCATTTGTTACAGGAGTGGGTGTTGAGGTTAAAGGAAAACCACCCTACAAATCGAATCAAACAACTGGAGTGGAATCCTATGAAGATCGCATAGTTACAACAAATTAATAACAAATTTACGCACGCAGTAGATTTTTGGTTAAACAATATTGTTCCAGGGTTTATCATTGAATTTGCAGTAGATACCACGAAGTCCTACACAACAACAGAGAAGGATTTTATAAAAGGAACCAGAGGTAGATACATCAGATTGTTGTATACTTCAACCAAGATTTTATTGTATGACAACAGTGTGATCACCATGGAATCAGACAACTAAACTTCCCGTCATGCATGGGGGAAGGGGGGAAGCACTGACAAGAGATTGAGATATGGAAAGGGAGATGGATAAGGGAAAGAAGCATGAGGTCATGGAACTAATCATGATGGAATAGGATCAGATAAAGAATATAATGGAAAAAGATGGAAAGACGCATGACAGAATACCCTACCAATATAAAATGAATAACAAGAAGAGAGCCATAGCCATCAAAGAGGGCTTGGAAATTGATGAAGAAGAGGTAGAAGATCATCGAGCTATGGAGAATATTGAGGAAATCTTGCGTACAATGCATGAAAGGAAAACAGGAGGTCCAGTGTCAGGAACATAAGGCAAAACTCCAATCCAGATCACCATTAGTGTGGAATCTACAACCCCATGTGTGACTAATACACCAGAAAGAACACTAGCGTTTAGACAACCGAATTTTAGTGGAAGAATGAAAACAGGATAGGGATCCAATTAAGAAAAATCAACCAGGGGAGAAAGTTTAGGAAGTAACAGTTCATTATCTACATTGTGCGAAGGAAGTAGTTCAACACAGTTCAAAATGGTAGGACATCATCCCATGATTAGATTACCAGAATTTTTGGGAGAGACATTAGAGGACCCTGAAAAACACTTATTCATTTGTGAGAATGTTTGGGAAGACAAGCAGATCAGAAATGAGGATAGAAATCTCATATAGTTAGCTATCACACTAAGAGACTGCGCGCTGGACCGGTACATGAGCCTAGATGAAAACAATCCACAGGGAGTACCAAAGACTATCACAGATGTGAAAAAACTGTTGGTAAATGAATTTCAGAAGCCAAGATTGGAAGACCAGTACATGAATGAAATTATTGAAATCAAGAAGAAACCAGGTGATTTTGTTTGGGAGATTAATCAGAGATTCAAACGTCTAAAAGGTAAGTTGAAATATGAAATTAATGACATGCAACATAGGTACTTATTTGTGAACTCATTGTTACCACACTTGAAGTATCTGTTAAGATATCAGAAGTTCCAAACTTAGACAGAGGCTCTGCAGGCAGCCCTGAAACTAGAAGAGAACCAATATCAATAGACAGATCTAGCAATAGAGGAGTTGAACGAGGATTTGAAGAATCTAACAATTCAACTTAACCAGAATAAGGGAAAAGAGAAAAGAGAAGTTGTTTGGTGTACACTATGCAGGACAAAAGGACACCATAAGAACAAATGTCCAACTTTTGTGTAGTACATGGCAACATGGGTGCCAAACCCCTTGCCAACAGGAGGAAAATGGTGCGAGAATTGTAAGACGCATAGGCATGATCCATATCATTATCCAATGATGCAGAAGTATAAGACAATACCAAAATGTTCATATTGCAATTTTTGCAAATCAGTGAGTCATGATGATAAGGATTGTAGAACGATGGAGCTGATGAGAGAAACAACTTTATACACTTATAGGGTGCAAGAAAAAAATATGATAGGACAAGTTGCACCTCACTTCATCTAGGTACCACAACCATACAACAATGCACAACTGCAGTACAATAATGCACAGCCACAATATAACCCTGCGCAAAATAACCAGGTACCCCAATACAACGCACCGCGAGGAGATCGAAGTGGATATAGAGGTGGAGGACGAGGCAGAGAATAATTTGGATGAGGCAGAGGACTATTAGTGTGCCACAAAAATGAACAACCAAGAAATTATGCAAGGGATTGTCCACTTCCACTAGTGACATGTATGTACTGTTGTGAAGTAGACCATGGCACAAAAGAATTCCCAACACTCTTGGGAAAGATCTAGGAAAAAAGGAACCATAACAACCAAAATGTCCATTGGATTTATGTAGAAGTCAGGGATGATGGGAGAAACTTCAATATAGTCACTCAAGGAGGAACCAAGATAGGATTTGATGCAACAAAAAAATATCTAGCTCAACACCAATGTGTTAAGAATAATATAGAGCCACATAAGCATTTTGACGCACAGAAATAAAAGGAAACATTTAAGGAGGTCATACAGGAGCTTCTCAAGCAGAACATTGTTTCTACATTAGTCGCGTAGCAAACTCAGAACCCACCAATGTACGAGATGCCATATTCAATGGACCATATCCGTAAAGGACAACCTTTAGAGCAAGTAAGTATTATTGGTCCTAAAGTATGCACCTAGCTGCCTAAGGGAAGAGCTAGGCCACCTCAAGTTTAGAATGATTGGTTTTTGGATTTTGTTTGTCACTTAGAGGGTTGGTTTTACCAAGACGGGCGCATGGTTGGGTTGAAAAAATGATAAGGATGAGGGTTCTCCTTGGCTGGTGGTACAAAAATAAAATACAAGTGAAATAATAGAGGTAAAAACAAATGGAAACAACAAACCACTCAATGAATAATCTTTTGCAAGAAGTTTAATACGTAAAATATCATTTCAAGACATTAAACATGTATCAAAAACATAATTACTCCCACATGTTTCAATAAAAACAAATTTTCACCAAAGCATTAGTTGTTTTACAGGTTGCATATTAGTAAAGATAAGTTATACAATACCTGAAGGAAATGAAATGTACTTCACACATATCAAAAACTGCATTCAAGACAAGATAAAAACACATAAATATTTTGACAAAAACATTGTAATCAAGAGTATATTCATGAGGTAGAGAGATTTAATCCATGAATAGAATAGGTTCAACCAGATGATGTATTGATCTTATTTTCCCCAAAAATGCAACCCTCAAAACATACAAAAAATGCATATTTCTCAAAGTTGCAGAGGCTCTCGTCCATCTAGGACTAACACTTAACTCTACACCACTAGTTGTAAAACAACTTATTAAATTAACTAGAAACTGTTGGAGTATAGTAATGTATACTTCACACATGACTTAACCAAAAATAATGGTTCTTATCACACATAAAAGACCACTTATTAACTTAATCTGAAAGAGTCTTGAAATTGAACAACTAAAAACTTCTACTAGCAATGAAACCATACCGATGCATATGCTAGAGAAACTAAAATTTGACAGAATTAATTAGGAGTGACAGAACTGAGTTCTGTATCGAGCATTGGTATCCATGCGTGTTTTTGGAGGCCACTGGGAGATAACTGGACTGTGTTTGGGAACATTTTTCTTCAACTTATATGTTTGAGAAAGAGGAAAGTCTTCTAGTGCTTTTTTGGAGTCCTTGATATTCCTTCTGTAGTCTAGAGTACAGTTTCTTGAGTCTTGGTTTAGCACCCCTTTTTAAACATTTCAAATATGGAATAAATGTGGGTGAGACAATTCGAAAATCCGATGTTCGAGGGCTTCAGAGCACAAACTATACATATCCTTCGGAGGACATAACCCACAGAGTCATTATCTAGCAGTAATTACGTATTAACCTGAGATTAATTAAACATTCATCATTTAAGGACTTTGGGACTTTGTCTCTTCGAGGTTCGGGAGTCTTTTGAATTTTGTTCTTGGAAACCTCCCAGAGGACGTTTCCCCGAATCTGATGTGGGGTTTCATGGGAAAAAGGGTGACACATGTCACTCAAAATAGAACAGATGACATACCCAAATGTGCTTGAAATGAGTTCCACGTGTCTCAATAGATGAGTGCCACATGCAACTCTCGGATTGGACCCTAGACATGATATAAGTACGTGATTTCAAAGGTTTTTGAGGGTGGTTTTGGTCCACACCTCTCCTTCTTCCGCAATCAACCATCAATCACCATGTACTTCATAAGCTATACAATGGTTTCAATTGGGGAAACGCTCTAGGAGATTAACATTCGAGCGGTTTTTATTTTCTGTAATGAATGTGAGCAGTCAATCAGTTTTGCAATCTTCGATCTGGGTTACCCGACTACTTAGTGGCCCTGCTAAAGTTTTATCCATCTTTCAATTTTAGAATTCTTCTAACCATATTTAGAGATGGCACCAATTTTGGCGTTCGAGAGCTTTTAAATGTTGAGCATGAATATCTCACGTAGTGACAATATCCCATATCTGGCATGGCAACGTGATGATACAAACAATGAATTTGAGGCTCCAGTGCTTTGGGGATTTGAAACTTCAGGAATATGCATTTTCTCTGGATCAAAATATCCTAGAGGATAATCTCACGGACTGACGTGGTGGCCCGCCGTCATATCGTCGACATGTCACAGAAGGAAGGGTGACACGTGTCACCCAGAAATAGGCAGATAACATAACCAAAGGTGCCTGAAATGAGTGCCACATGTCATCGGCATATGAATTCCACATGTCTTAGGTTCTTCCACACTTTGTCTCTTCGACTCTTTGGATATGCACTTATCTTGAAGTAAAACGTCCCGGATGGTTGATTCTACGGATCTGACGTGGCAGACCGAGACTTTGGTGCTTCGGGGGTTCGGGCTTCTTGTTAAACCCTGAGCGATTTTGAGACTCTGAATGCATGATATTCATTGATCTGAACTGACTGTTGGATCTGCACCGTCGAAATTTAACCTGTCAGTTTGGATTAAAATCTAAACCCGAAATCCACTGCTCTGAATTGCTGTGTTTTTCTTTTGGATATTTCCTGCACAAACAAAGGAATTGGTCGACCTGTTGCATGCTCAATCAATGGAAAACATGATGAAAAGTATTTCAAACTCAAAACACAACATGTAATCATCCTTCAAGAAAACAAAAATAATTTTCGCAAAGAACAAATCAAGAAAAATACCGATGAAAAAACAAGTCATTTAACAATGGGAAACTGACTTGACCAACCAAAAGAGGAACGATTTTTATAAAGGCATAGGGAAATGAGAGAGGAGGGGTAGGGGGTGCAGACTTAGGTCTCAACATTGGCTCTAACTGGGGACAACACCCCCCTATGGGGTATTGAGAACAACAAATAAGTTCATTGGAATTAAATAACTTGCTCGCACCTTCCTTATCTTACCTATGTTTTTGTCTGTCAACCATGTATATCTACTAATGTCTCTCATCGATGCATCTTATTGAACTTAAAAATACAACTACACCCCAGTGCCTTTATTGGGCTATGGAGTCTTTATTCAGAAGAAAACTAACTAATCAAAAATGAAAAAGGAAAGCATCTATGGTATAAGAGGGACCTTCCCTCAGTCTTTCAAGAAAAATAGTGTTTCAGGAAGCGCCCATTTACTGGGCCTCCAAAAATTTCAGTATCATCTAGATTGTGTAAAAAAAATGTATTATTTTCCAGAACCTCAACCACCTTAAAAGGACAAAACCAGAGGTTATTGAACTTACCATGCTTAGACTTTTCTTCCCTTCTAGCATCCCACCTCAGGACTAGGTCGCCTTCTTGAAATATCTCCTTATTTGTTTTATTGTCAAAAGTTGACTTGATTTTTCTCTGGTATGCCTTAGTTATCTAATTCAATGCTTCACTCTTTTTTTGAACCTCTATAATATGAAAGATTCTTCTCTGGATGTCATTTGTCACATCCATTTCTTCCTGTAGGAATTTAAGAACTGGTAGACCGAGTTGAGCAGGGATGATATCATTTATTGCATAAAATAGCTGAAATGGTGAGGTTCCCAAGGATCTCTTTGTGTTGATCCTATCAACCCACAAGGCATACTCAAGTTTAGAGTCCCAGTATTTCTTGTTTTCAGTTAACAATTTCTTGATGATCCCGATGAGATTCTTGTTTGATGACTCAACCAACCCATTTCCTTGAGGATAATAGGGTGTGGAATGTGTCAAGGTGATGTTATGGCTACTACAGAAGTCAATCATGGATTTGGACTTGAATTCCTAGGCATTTTCTGTCATAAACTTTCTAGGGCATCTGAACCTGAAAAATATATTGGTTTCCAAAAAATTCATAATCACCTTGTCAGTAGCATTTGTGGTGGGCACAACATCGATCCGTTTGGTAAATTAGTTAGTGGCAGCGAGGATCCACTTGTTCTTCCCACTAGAGGGTGGATTTATCTGACCTATGATATATAATTCCCATTGTTGAAAGGGGCCACTCATACTGATAGGTTTCAGGGGAAGTGAGATTAATTTATGTTTTCTTGCAAACTTTTGACATTCATTACATGCCCTTAATGTATTACATACATTTGAGAAAAGGGTGGGCCATTAGTACCCTGCCCTTAGGATCTTGAGGGTTGTATATTTTCAATGTTGGTGCCCCCCACAAGCACCCTTGTGCATATCGGTCGTGACTTGTTTAGATTCATTTTTATCAAGACACTTTAATAATATTCCAACATGATCCCTCTAATACATGTCCTGATTTAAAATGCAGAATTTGATAGCTTTTAATTTGAGATACCTGGCCCTAATCTTCTTCAAATATGGTGGATATTTTAGGTGTTGTAGAAAACAAATAACATCTTTGTACCAAGGTGAAGAAGAGTAGTTTTCAAATACTTGAATGTTGCCGTGTCTAGACTGTGTCATGGATGCATCAGATTGGGTGAAGGTATGATGTCATTCCAGCACCTTACAATTTGATTCTGATAATAACTTGGCAAGTCCCTGTCCCTTGATCAACTTGGTGGGCTTGATGTGCAGGTCATATTCCAAAAAATTGACAATCCATTTCCCTCTCTTCCCTTCACTGTCTGGATAGAACAAAATCTTTTTGACACTGCTTCTAGGAACATAGGCAGTTATGCTAGACTGTAACACATACACCCTGAAGGCTTTCAACACTTTGACCAATGCATAGGCCTGCTTTTCTAATATGTCATACTTCATCTCAACATCTCAGAGTGATTTTCTGAAAAGGGCTATGGGTTTTTCATTCCCTTCTTCACTCTTTTGCAGTAGCACAACAATAATGGTTCCCTTGAAAGCAAAAGAAAAGATAAATAATTATTTGGCATAGTCAAGGTTGACTAATACATGGGCTTCAACCAAATCTTGTTTGATCCTTTGGAATGATGATTTTTCATCATGTGTCCACTTGATAATAGAATATTTCTTCAACATGTTGGTGATAGGCATTATGATTTCAACAAAGTTTGGCAGAAAGCATCTCAAGAAATTTATCCTTCCTATAAAGACTGAATGGCCTTCGTGTTTCTAGGAATTTGAATTTTTTTAATGGAATCAACTCTCTTAGGGTCTATTTTTATTCTTCTTGCTGATATGATGTGTCCTACAAGATTACCCTCTGACATATCAAAGTGGGACTTCTTGGGATTCAAAGAGATCCCATACCTTCTGCATTTTCGGAAACTTTCCTCAAAGTGTTGTAAATTTGCTTTATCTGATTTGGAGAAAATGGTGATGTCATCCAAATATATAACCATAATTTTTTATTTTCCCCCCACTAAGTCTATATACATGGCCCTCTGAAAGGTGGCCCCTACGTTCATCAGCCCAAAGGGAATTTTTTCATACATAAATTTCCCCCATGGGGTGGTAAATGTTTTTTTTTCTTTGTCTTCTTCACTCACTGCTATCAGTTATAACCAAAGTACCCATCCAACAAGGAAATCATGTGAGCACCTACTACCCTTTGTAAAATATGGTCCATATTGGGAAAGGGGTAGTTGTCTTTTAGGGAACACTTGTTCAGATTTCGAAAATCCACACACAAGTGTATCTCCCAACTCTTTTTCCTCACAAGTACCAAGTTGGCCACCCAATCTAAGTACCTCAAAGGCACAATAATTATGGCATCAAGCATCTGTTTAAGATCTTTCTCAATTATGGACATCAACATGGGATTAAATTACCTAATATTTTGTCTAAATGGATTAGAACCAACCTTCAGAAGGATATTGCGTTGGATGATGTCAGTGTCAAGTGTCTTCAAATCTCCATATGGCCATGCAAAAATATCATCAAAATTTTTCATGAGGTTTACATACCTATATTTTTGTTCTGGAGGTATTTCCTTGAACAATTTGACTATTTTGGGATTTTCAACAGTCCCAATGTTGCAGTCCATCATTTCCTCTTCTTGATTTTTGATGGTAGCTTCTATGGAGACATCATGACTATTGAATAACCTTTCCAGTGGAACTAGAACCCTAGGGATGTTGTTCATTTTAAGTTCCACAATGTTGTAGAAAACCACTTTGTTCAACAGATGAGATGTTTGTTTATTTCTTGATTCATCATCTTCACCCTCCTGATCTATTAAGATGTTGGAGAATTCTTCAATGGTCTGTAGAAATATTTGCAGCTCCAAATCATCACTAAAGACTTGCTAAAGACTAAAGAATCTGGACCAATGGGAGGTCTGAAGGCATTGTGTAGTGTTCCCAAGGCTGAGCCCCGTTGTAAACCATGTTCTGAAAGGAATTGTAAGTATGTTTTATAGGCTGGTGAGCCAAGTTTTTATAAGCTGGAGGCTTATCTATTTGTTAGGCCAGGGAGCCTGATTGTTGAAGGCCAGGAGCCTGTTGTTGTATATGTAATCACGCAGAACAATTAATAAAATATAAACACCACCATGTGCAGACTGACCATGATGAATGAGTGAAGGGGGACTAAGCATCCATAGAGTGGGCAAGGAATTAGGGGGGGGTTAAGCCTGGGAATAATAATATTTAATATTATTCCAAAAAGAACATGTGCATTTTATGTTTCACTTTTATCCCAAGTTCCTGGCAAGGGGAAAGCATGCAAAGGGGATGCATGCTGATGGAACACATGCAATTCCAAGGGTGACAAGTGTCCACCTTGGTACATGCAAATAAAAATAGTCGAGATGAGCCTTGAGAGGGGGGATCTCTCTCACTCTCTCCTCCATTCCACCCGACTACCTGAGTGGGTAGGGAGCGTTGAACAGCACGACCGACCCAACCACCACAAGAATACCTCATGCGTTCCTAGGAGTCAAGAATCCAGTGTTGTCTTTGATAGTTCGTGCACATCCTCTATCCGACTGATTGAACCTATGCATGGAGGCTCTGTCCCGAAGCCATGACCCTGAACCATTCCAAAATTGTTGAACCAGTTGGAAAGCCTGTGTTTATCTCTGTAAATCCGGGTACACCTCATTTTTTGAAAAAAGAAGCCTGTGCTTGTATCTCCAGTTGGCTATGGTGACCACGCAGAGTTGGACTGCACGTGGCTTGATGGCCAGTGCGAGTTGTGATTGAGCCTGTGTGTGATCTCTCTCTAGGTGAGGGAGGTGGATGTTGTTGGAAGAGGTTTCTTCCAGAGAATATCCAACACCAGCTTCAGGCTCTTACACTTCCTGATCCAGCCTGTTGCCGAGACCCGGAGAGGGAGGTTAGCACCGATGGAATATGCTTCTGAAGGTGTATTCTCCCGGGTGGAACAGGCATGTGGGGAATGAGAGTCTGATAGTAGTGGGTGTAAGATGGAATCCTGGAAAGAGTCCTTCCAGATTTTATGTTTTGTTTTTCCTGTAACCTCAGCCTAGCCTAGATTTCCTTGCCCAGGGGTGGAGCTTAGTCCCAGCTCGGGGGTGACCCATTGCTGAGCTGATGACCCATTGCTGAGCTGATGAGCAGTGCAGTCTAAGGCTAGGAGGTTACAGGAANTAGGAGGTTCGTGGAAGGCCTGCACTTGGTTGGTGGAATTTTACCACTGTTAAAAGATAAGTATCTGATTGTTCCCTAATCATGTTTTGTAGGATTGTGCTGCTTAAGTTATCATGATCTCCGTTGTGTATATGAATTAATATGGAACGCTATGGATTGTTAATTATAGTAGTAAATAATATGTTTTACTCTATGCTTAAATGTGTTTATTTGTCGAATGCATGTGGCTCATATAGTACCTGTATGAGTTATGTATAGAGCGGTGTTATAATCTTCTTTTAATAAGAAATTAAACCTTAGTAGCAGAAAATGGGCGCTACAATTTGGTATCAGAGCCAAGGTTTCGACACTGAGCCTAGATGGGCCAGTGGAGCGGTCTTTGGACCAAGAATGCGAGGGGAAATTGGGTCTGGAAGGCCAATTTCGGACACTGGTTTGCTCCAAAGTGTCAAGGAGTTACTAGATGAGTTTTTAAGCTCAGGAGGTGTAGGGGCGTTATGAAACCGCAGCCTGTGTGGTATAATTCCACAGGGAGAGAGGAATCCACACCAAAAGTGTAGGGGCTTTAGGATCTGTTCGGGAGGGAAGGTGAACTCTTGTGACCATTAGATCTGTTCGGGAGGGAAGGTGAACTCTTGTGACCATTAGATCGGGTTTAAAGCCCTTTGGAATTGCACAGGAGTTTGGAAATCGTGATACCCGAAATCCCGAATTAGTCAGAACCGTCCATCAGAAAGAATGCGTGGAGAGCGATCAGCCTTTCGCTGACTCGTAACTTGAAAATAGTCAACGGGAAGAAATCGATGTTTTGGGAGATGGGAGGTGAGAAGAGGTGAACACCCTCGAAACCTGAAATCCTGAAACAATCTACACCATAGATTGTGGGAGAAGAACTTGACCATTGGATCAAGTAAGTTAGTAGACAGTGATTTCGTGATTTCGGCAAATGGAAGTTCAATATGTGCGAATGCATGAACTTTCGATGCCCGAAACCCCGAAACGCTGAAATAATCTGCGCCGTAGATCTAAGAAAGATCTGACCGTTGGAATTTACTAGGAATAGAAGTGGACACATGAATGTGTACCACGTGCCAGTGGGTCGAGGAGAAAAGCGAGAGTGGTGGAAATGAGGTTGTTAAAAGCGACATGGAACCTCATAAACATGCCATGTGCCACTGTAGTTGTGGGTGACCACTGTACTACATGGGCCCGGAGGGTAACGTAAATCAGAATTTCGGAAGTCGGGGGTTGGAAAGGAAAGAAAGTCTGAAAGCCTCATGGGTCGAAACCCTGAAACCCAAAGTCTCGAAATCCCGAAGTGCCGAAAATGAAAGTTTCGAAAACCTGAAAATTGCAGAACCGAACAAGCGCTCAGAAAAATTATTTGAATCGAAATGTCTTTTGTTCTTGTTCATATTGGATTATAAATGTTGTGGATTGTTCCTGAAGGTTTAATAGCCTGACAAACTTCAAATTTAATTGCATAGTGCGTGTGAAGAATTGAACGGAGGTCACGACTCCATTTAAACAACGCCGAGTATGGAGTGGGGAAAGGTGCAGATTACCCCCGAAACAGAATACGAACAGGAAGGTAAGGATGTTAACCTAGGATTCGAAGGATCGAACTTCAATTTGCATGGAAAAGAGAAGGATAAGGAAGGGCACATAATGAAAATCATTGAAGGATTGCAAAGAGACACCCAGGCTCACCGAGCTGATAGCCGAAAGATCATGAAAGTCAGGGATCAATAGGGTGTATTAAAATTAAAAATTTTGAAGAGCCTAGAAAGAATAGAGAGGAAACTCAAGAAGGGAAGAGACTCAAGTAAAATGTAGAGTCGCAGAACTCATGGAAGAAGAAGTAAGTTGAGGAGTGGTAGTCGACATCTTATCGCTCCCAAGGACATTCTTACAGGGAGACACACAGTAGTTCAAGCCCGTACCCTACTAGAAAACATCGAAAATATGGAAAGGAGGAATTGAAAGGGGAGATGAACAAGATTAAGCCTCCAACATTCGATGGAGAACATAAGAAGGAGGAAGATTTCGAGACCTGGTTGCTTGGCATGAAGAAATACTTCTAACTGCAGAATCATTCTGCCGATGCAGAAGGAAGAATTGCAATGTACCAACT
>JASDQU010212504.1:9833-28391 GCA_032191745.1 Picea mariana
GAAAGGGGGGTGTTTTAGGGTCTAGTCATCCCTGCTGACTAGACCCGATAGTCTACCAAGATGAATGTGTAATTCAAACAACAGTCCAAGTCGAGCATGAGAGTCGGTTGATTAGCTAGTTGGGTCGACCGGTTGAGACAATTAGGAAGATGTAACTGCCTTATAATTGAACACACAAGTATACATGTGGCTATGT
Organism: Picea mariana; assembly: GCA_032191745.1. NCBI lineage: Eukaryota > Viridiplantae > Streptophyta > Pinopsida > Pinales > Pinaceae > Picea > Picea mariana. The sequence continues at coordinate 10,030 of JASDQU010212504.1, forward strand.
AACAGAGGAAAGATGGTTGTTGTTGTACATAATAAAGTGAATATTGTTGGTTCTCCCACTACTTTATGTATGTTTCCTTATATGTCTATGTGTATGTGTGTATAGTATTGTATTGTATATGTTTCTTTGTGTGATGAACTATTGATAACACTTGAATACTTTCCCTTAGATTACAACATTGGTTTCATTTCCAATAGTTTTGAACTTGGGCATGTAAAGTAAAGAGAACATAGATGTTAATCTTGGAATACATACATGAGTGATGGGAGAGAAATATTAACAAATGCATAAAAAATTACGCAAGGAGAAATTGACTGATGCTAGAAAAATATCGAGCACAATTCTTTATAGAGACCCATGAACAGTTTCTAGAATCCATTCCAGAAGCACTGATTCAATACCTTAACCGACCTTCTAATACCTAAACTAAATCTAGGTGAAACATTAATGCTAAAAATAACCAACGGAGGTCAAACAAATGTAAATGATTGGTTTGAAAGAATCGTCGAAGGCTATATCGAAGAACAAGCCATTTAAGATAGATAGTCAATCAAAACTGTTAAGGAAAATTTTTACATCGATCTAAATGACAATTTCCTTTGTACTATTCCATTCTTGTGGTACAAATGTTTTCTAGATAAAGGAGTTAGAGATATTATTGAATACTGAATTCTCTTAAGTACACCTCTGCCAAATTGTAATTGGGAGAAAAAGCAGGACAAGTGGGAATAATTATTAGAAACTAATTGCAAGGACACATGCGAAGCCTGGGATTACTTCCTGAAGAAATGAACATAGCAAGCATGACTAACATTGTCGGCTTCGAGTAAGTTGGGATGACGATGGGGGGCTGGATGATCTGTGAGGCTGGATGATCTGTGAGATGTCATAAGTCGATTCGACCACACTGAAGAAAATAATGTTGGAACCAAGGATGAAGATAAGTGAAAGAGGAGATGTGCTATAATCAAGAAGGAAGACTACATGACAAATGAATATCCACAATCCCTTGCCAAACATCCAAAAATTGAAGTTGGATAAAAGGAAAAAGAGGAGAGAAGAAATGTGAAATGCAAGGGTTCCCTAGAGCTTGAATCATAACCCCCATGAGTGGAAGATTGCTAGAGCATGTGAGCAATCTGAGTCGAGCATCGACCAACCAGATTTGGAAATAGAAGTAGCCCCGATGGTTCCTAGGAGGAGTACAAGTTTACAATTGACAGAGGAAAGGAGAGGTACCCTTGAACAAATCAACATAGGCGAAAGTATGGATATCGATGACTCGGGACCCACGATACAAAAATCTCTTATTAGAAATGATAGCCTGCGTATTAAACACTTCCTTCGCTAGAGGCTTCATATTTATCCTCAATGTTCAAAGGTGTGATATAGAATTGATGAAGGTGGCCATATGCAAGATCGACTTCTGATTGAAGTGCCAAAATTAAATTAGAGTCAAGCAAGAAAAATAATCTTCCATATTAAATATCTCACATACCCACCCACTGTCGAATTTTCTCATTGAAGAAGAATCCAAGTCAACAAATAGTGAAAATGAACTAATTCACCCTTTTGAATGACGGTTCATTGAGTATATACGTAAGGGTTTCCAAACAGATGAAATAATCCCAACAAAAGAAGAAGCTCAATTATTATTGGAGCACAATTTGACTGAAGCCCAAAAATAGATTGTGTCAGTCGATTCATGTGTTCATATACCGATTCCTCAAATTGAAATAACATCGACTGTTATGAGGAAAATCACTCTATGGCATGTGGTAAACCACAACAGATGGAATGACTGCATAAATCAACTCTAATATCAAGTATTATATATAAACAAACATGCTAACAAGATAATATAAAGAGTCTACCTCATGTAGACATTCAATGAATTCCACAGTTGAGCACTTGACTCAAATCTATATACCTGTAACTTGTCGTCCACAACCAAGATACACAAACATATGTTGATAATATATAAAGTTAGCACATATAATAGAATAATCCATCAATATTCATAACAAATATTCCCATGGAATAACAATTCAAATATTTGCAAGACATTAATTGGACAAGAAAAGAGTATTTTTATTAAAATATGAACAATAAAAGTGTATGAATGACAAACCTCCGTGTTGGCACGTCTCACAACCAAGAAACTAAGTCCCTTCCAGCTGGGCCTCCACCACTTCAATCCTCCACCAAATTCAAGCTCATCTAATAGATACAATGAGGTTCTCCATCAAATAGGGAAGATCTTGGGGGCTGAACAATGTTTTTAGACTTGAAAGTACAAAGGGATGCAGACTTAATATGAAGTGAATAATTTCTCTAGAGTAAATTTTCTCTCAAATTGGAATTCTTCTCCTCTCTCCACATCTTGGATATGACCCATTTATAGCCTTCAAATGGAATTGAAGGGCCGAGTCAGAACGTTTCTAGTATACAAAAGGTCAAGGATTAGGGATCGCGTGATGTGACATGGAAACCCGACACCATTTTTTAATTTTGGGCACAAAACCCGAAGTATGTAGACTGTAATGGTGCAACATGCGTATATTCATACTGTATAGCTATTAGGGAGCGTATATGTGGAAAAATATGTTTTTTTATCTCTGGTAATTACAAAAAAATGACTTCAAGTCTGCATAATAAAATGGAAAAGGCCTTATGAGAAAGTTACATGGGGTGAGGCAAATATTGCTATAACAGATGCCCCCTAATGTGTGAGGTCATAGGAGTATCTACGATGGCCGAAATACATTATAATTCTGAGAAGTGGAGTAATGGAGACCCAGCTGGATGAACTAGTTTCTCATAAGAATATTACAATCCATAATGACTTTGTGCACATGGATACTAATTTGAATTACATTGCAGATCCATGTGGAAATATACCAACCAACTGTTCATGTCCATGAATAGGAAATACAAAGGTAGATACATGCCATAGGATATCATAGTCATGAAAAAGGCCGAGTGAAAACCAGTCTCAAAATCAATCTAAAGATATCTGTATACAATGGAGTATAATATGATCTCCCATGATCACTGAAGTCATATGGGTACTAGTCTAATGAATGATAGCAATAGCTCAGGGAAGATGTGACTATGAATTGATGTCTTCAAGTCTTCTACACGATCCACCAAAGGTGCAAGTATACATCATGTGAATAAAGGATTTGATTTCAAACACAATGAGACTTCATTTGATTACCAATCATTAAGATATATCGTTAACAAATGTGAGACAACCTACCAATAATGAAAGAATGTATTAAGGAACCGAGTACATTATTACAAGTGTGAATAAATGATTTGAGGTCGAACACTTGAAGAATCCATTGATCAGGAGATATTGATGTATTCCCAATTGTTGATGGCGAGAGAACCTGCCACTGATGACTACAAGCCTCTAGGTACTCATAGGACTCTAGGTCTCATTTCCAGAATAGATGAGTTGAAGTCAATGGAAGGAGACCCACTGAAAGGAGAGAATTAAGGCATCTCTCATTAGTCAGCATGAGGTACAAAGAAATAGCGTCATGATTTGGCGGAACTTGGATGAAAAACATGTTCACGAACCAACGATCTTGCGCGTCTTTCACATGCACCAGATGCAAGCAGTGCACGAAAAATACCTTCTAAATAACAACCAATAAGGAAAACTGTCGACAAAGAAGAGGAAACCACCAATAAGGCTAATGGAATCCAAGACACTACATGAATCCCAATGTGTTAAAATATTTCTTCCCGTCGAACACAAGGGAAACCCCCCATTCAATGACCAATGAGGAGATGTCGTCTACTGGGTTCAAGGTTACCTACCCATAAGGAAAGTAGGACCAGTGTGCACGGTAGGAAAACAACTTCATGTGACTTTGAGACACACTGAGGGTATGGCCGACATAGAAAGTCAAGAGTTATTAAAAATGGTTGACATAGTATTATAGACATCCTTTGAACAAGAGAATGAGACATATGGATGACTCTGGAAGCATAGACTCAATGATGAAACTTTGTGATGCAAGAGGCACAAATCAAACTCTCCATAGGGATTGGAAGATTAACTAGGAGAAGGATTAAACTCTAAGTAATGAGCTCGACTTCCTAAGTTAAAGATAAAACCAAAATTTGGATGACAAGTGGACTCAAAAGTTTGTGCTCTATTCAAAGGCGGCACGACTGTTGCCAACATGAGATAATATTATTTTCTCGCCCATTTTTTTTTTCTTTTTTTCATAGACAAATGAATGTTATGATATAGAGGAGGAAACGAGTGTCGCGAGTAAGAAAATGGTTCCAGTAGTGGAACATACCTATGCTCAATGCAAGGAGGTGCATGCAAGAAATGAACACTCGGGGGAATGTTTCCTCTTAGGGTATAGGGTGTCAAGCTGCAAAGGATATAAACAAGGCTCTGCTTGGATGATGAGGCAAACTGATGAGATAATAGGCTTATAATGCAAAGAGGGAACCAAGAATAGGCTTAATACTACAAGCAAGAGGATGATATGTAATTACAACTTAACTCTAAATAATGTCCTTTTTCATAAATTTAGTCCCCTAGGCCCAAAAAACTATAAAACAATAGCCAAGAGAACTCTTCTAGCCACTAGTGACTAGATTATTCATTTTTCAAAATTAGTCTACTTGGTACGAAAAAGGGTTAAACTTACACCAAATAGATGTCCTTTCAAATCCAATTAACGAGTGTGAAAGATTCAATTTCACTCGACAATCTTTTCATTTTTTAAGGGAGTCAGGAAAGAGCTTGAACCAGACTCATGGGAGTCCCATAGGTATAGGTCAACATGCTTACGAATAATAAGTGAGGTTCGAACACAAATTCATATTAGATATAATGGACTCCTAGTCCTACGGAAAAATATCTGCATGGGCACCAAATGGCACAGAGTTTATAACAAGGGTGCTCATGTTTGATAAGTCTCTACCATTTACTAACAACACTTCTAGTAGAAAACAAAAGGATTCGTGTCACTAATAAGTGGGTCTGTACCTAAGGCATATGGATTGCAGGCATAGGATAATGAAAAAATGAAAAAAATGGATGGATGACCTATCATATATGCTGGTCAAGAGGATACTTGGAGAAGTCACAAACGGGCGGAAAAACACTAGAACCACAAGAATATTTAGAAAAAACCACGAAAACAACTCCTTCCACTGCACTATTAGTCCCTTTAGGTAAAAAAATAGGCAAAACTGTGCAAAGTGGGTAAATGTTTTTCTATAAATAGTAAAAAAAAACCAATTTACCATATCATTTGTATTTTTTACCCAAATAGTGCATTTTGGACCAAATTTCCCTCGATCTTCAACTGTCGATTGTGGGAGATACGAGTGACGAAATTGACAACCATCTAGACCAAGTAAGTCTTATTTCCCTTCTCTTCATTTCTATTGGTTTAAAATTTTAATTTAGGATTCAATTTTTGAGTATTTTGAGGCGTAAATGAGAAACTAGGGTGTACGTGGGTTGTAATTCATCGGGTCGTGTATACGCATCCCTATATGCGACTATGTAAACTATAGCTCGCGTACAATCCTGTACGTTGAATTTTTTTAAATGATATTGACTCAAAATTTTATTTTAAACTTGCAGGATGGTGTTAGAGTGGAGAGAAAGAGAGCATGAAGAGGTTGATAATGAAGTAGAAAGACATCCAAGGGCTTAAATGGAATTAAGAAGATGTGGGCTATATTAATTTTGGGATCTCAAAGAAATGAGGGCTCAAGTGAGACTGCTCCAGATGCTGGTGAACTATTGGGATCCATATACAAAGGTCTTCAACCTCGATGGGAAACCATGGAGGATTGAAGTCGAGGACATATACTTTTTGATGGGATTATCATGTCAGGGTGAGGTAAATCTTTCTATAACATCGACTTCCCAGTCAAATCTCATAATAGATAGACAAACTAAAAATCTCTCTATAGTACTAGTTCCTAAGCCTCCTAACAAAACTACAATGGGTCTAAATCACATACCCATCTATGGAGGAGATGAAGACCCCAAACGACATCGGTTCATTTGCAAAAAATTCTCGAACACAGATGATTTTATGGATGAAGAAAAATAAATGGCACAATTTGATGTTGCATTACAAGCCAGGGCTCTCACCTGATTCATGAACTACATAGAAAACCAGACAAGGTTGAAAGCAAAAATCAAGCAAAATTTCCTAAAATTATTTAAAACCCAAGACACCAAGCACTTGGATGCTCATAAACTCAATGAAATCAAGTAGGATCCTAGGATAAAAAGTAAGGGAATATGCCAAAACATTCAAATACCTCCTCAACTATATTCCATGTGTCATCGACAAAAATATCTTAGTTCAATGGTATGTCGCAGGGATGCTAAAAAAATCAGAGCTCCATTAAGGATGTAAAATATTCAAACATGAAAATATGCCTTACAAAAGTCTCAACCCATAGAAATAGATCACGAGGGACCATCAACTTCCATGGAGATGGAAAAATGACTCGAAGAAAATCTCCTAATCTTGCAACAATCCTTAAAAAATATGTCCATTAGAAGGAACAAAAATTGGTGCACCCTTTTTTTTAACGAAGGGCATACAAAGGACTATTGCAAATTCAATGATGCACTAGATTCTAACGTCAGTTGTATTCAAATCGATACTTTCTGTAAAAATTCTCAATCCATTACAAATCATACAACTAGAGAATGTCCACATAATTTAAAGACTCTTAGGTCAAAGTTGTGCCACACTTGTGAATAAAAAAACCATTCAACATACGAGTTTCAAATAAATAGGAGAAATAAGTAAAACATACACATAGTATAACATAAATAGGTCGTTGAATAAAACACCGACCAAGGAACAAGAAACATACATCAAGGTCATGGTCAAGGTGGTTACTAAGGAAGAGTAGGATTTAGAGGAGGACACGGTTAATGAGGTCGAGGACATGGTTGGGGTCGATACTACTGATTTAACTACCTTAAATTTCTACAACATATGTGGAGTCGGTGATCACTCACTCAAATATTGTCCCATAGTACTGGAGAAAATAATGAATAAAAGGAATGTGAACCTCCTACACATTGTGCCCAAACAATAGGTGTTAAACTCAAAGAATATCCATGTCGTAAAAAGATCAGGGGTAGGTTGAGACAATTACCGGGAATCACCAATTCGACAGTTGGTATACCAAAATACCAACCCCGACCCAGATCAAGAGGAGAAGCTAATGTAGGAAGAGTTGAATTTTTTCAAGAACATTTAACAAGAAAAAGTAAGCAGAAGCAGGGGAAGACAATGAAACTCTTCAAATGTTGTCTTAGAAAAATTCCTCTAGTTACTGAAACAAAAGTAGTCAGTTGGTCTCCTGATTGACTTGCTTAATATTTTGAGAGAGTATAAAGAATATCAACGTCTGTATAAAATTTTTAGACAATTGTTATAAGAAAAACACATGAATGATTACGATCCTCAAGTCGACCTCGAGATAAATGGAAATATGGTTAAGAAATTCATTGTTGACTTTGGATCATAAGTCAACATCCTTCCCCGAGATACATGGAAACATCTTAGAAGATCCCTGTTGGCTCCAACGATGAATTACTGAAAACTGAGAGACCAAATATTTATCAAGCCAGTCAAAACACTTGAAAACATCAAAACACAAATAATGCGAATTTTTATGATGATCAAATTCGAGGTGATAAACTTAGTCAAAGGTATCACTGCTTACTCTACACTAGTAGGTAGACCATGGGGTTGAAATATGAAAGCAACTATCTCCCTTGAAAGCGATAGAATCAAATTGAAAGGAAGTGGTAGGAAAATCATTATACCCCTCAACCCAAAAGAAGATAAGCCATGGGTAGAAACATGGGATGAAGACTAGGAGACCCATTGACTATATCAAATAATGAATGAGGAGAAAGAAAATTTTGAATTGAATGAAAAATGTGAAATCTTAGTTGGTTCCCCAATGTCCATGGGTCAAAATTCAGACACAAAACTCTATAGTTGGAAAATTGAGAACTATGAGTCCCATGCAAAAGAGTGTTGGTCGACAGAGGCAATATCGATAAAATGATCGAGAGCATGCTTCTGGATGCAAGTAGTCCCTATCGTGTTTGAAAAAAAGATAAAATAAACACTAATACTTATCCCAACCAACTTAAAGATAGGCCCACCTTTGTGGTTCAATAAGAGAAATTCTCCTTTGATCTACATTGACGAAGTATAAAAAACAATCGGAGAACATGGAAGAGTGAAGAGCCTTCTCAAATCCTTCACTGGGAAAGATGATCGATGGTGGGGGACTCATGCGCCTCATTTATAGACATGGACCACCACTACAATATACTTTTTCGAGCGGTTCAAAAGAAAAAATATATAAACAAAGTTCAACATCCTAACTTTCGAAACTGGGTTTGACCCAGTGACCCATATTCATTAGTGTGAAAATTAATGGAGAAGAGTTGGATATAGGGATGAAATATTTTGGTCGCACATGTTCCCAAATACTTTGGACAATATACCACACAAATGGTACAAAATTGAGGAGGCATGTGGCCATACACAACTAGACATAAATAAAGGAAAAAATCATAAGAGACTTTGAGTTCATCCCTGAAGAGGCACAACTACGAGAGGCAACATTGGAGATAAAAAAAATTCTGGGAAAATCAAACCCTAACCAAGTGGAGTATAGAGGGAAGGGAAAATTCGACACAAGGTCGACGTTGAATTGAAATTTTATGTATATTCATGGCCAAAAAATATAAGCGCTCGTCGGGTGGACATGGAAAACATAAGTTTCCCAGGTCAAAGATGTAGATGGAAGAAAAGCCACATATGAGTAAATAGCTATGTGGATATGATCTTTATCATTTCTAAGGAAGACAAGGAGGATTAAGAAAAACCTGATTTCCCACCAAGCTATAATGAGGTTATCGAAGGTGAACGACATTTATATGAATCTAAACCTCTATAATGGATGGATACAGAGCTATTTTTTTTTTTTCGACATTTCGACTGATGGTCGACCAAAAATGGCAAGGATAGGCTACTACTAGTCAGATAAGTAGACAACAAAAGTAGTTGAATTGCTTCGCGAATATCAAGATGTTTTTTTTTGTGACTATAAAGATCTCAAAGGACTTGTACAATAAATGGGGGAGATGAAAATCAACCTCATCTCAGGATCTAAACCTAGTAAGAAACGACCATACAAATTAGCACATAAATATAAACCCATCGTATAGGAGGAAATTGAGGCAAAGTTTGTTCTTGGCATCCTTTACCCCATAGAAAAATCTAAATGGGCAAGCCCCATGGTTGTGCAACCTAAAAAGAATGACCCTAAAAATCTAACAATATGCGTCGATTTTCGGGGCTTAGACAAGTTGATTGTAACTGATCCATTCCCAAAACAATTCATGGATGAAATCATTAATGAAGTCGCAGGACATAAATTCTATTCTTTTACAAAAAACTTTTCTAGGTATAATCAAGTATAAAAAACTTTTCTAGGTATGAATTTCGTATCTGAATTTGGCTCGTTTGCATACAGGGTGATTCCATTTGTCTTGATGAATGCACCCACAATATTCTCAAGGATAATGGTCAAATCCTTTCAATAATATATCTATAAAATGATGGTTGTCTAGTTCGATGATTGGACAATATACAACTTGCTAAAAGACCACATCCAATGGCTAAGGATGATGCTAGAGAGATGCTGACATATTCATCTATCTCTTAATATCAAGAAATGCATCTTTACCACCCCAATTGATATTTCTCTTGGACATATTGTATGCAAAGATGGTATCAAAGCTGACATGGCTAAGATAAAAGTAATTCTCGACTTAAAACCTCGAGTAAACCAAAATAAAATTAAAATATTCCTTGGGCACATAGGATATTACAAAAAATTCGTCCATTATTACTCTGACATCATGTTCCCAATCAACGAGTTGTTGTGGAAATAAGTCGAATTTATTTGGATTAAGGAGTGCAATGAGTCATTTGAACTACTAAAGAGAAAATTGGTAGAAGAACCCATATTACAATTTCCCTATTAGACAAGAAAATTTCATGTCCATGTCAATGCATCAAATGCCATTGTTGTATCAGTCCTAGCACAACCATACAATGAAATGATCGAATATCCTAATGCATATGCCAATCAAAAGCTTAATAAATAAGAATGAAATAATTTGACAACATAAAGAGAAGCACTAGATATGATCTTCGCTCTACATAGATTCAAGCATTATTTTTTAGCGAATCCATTCAGATTCTTTACCAATCCCCAAGATCTCAAGTACTTAGTAAACAAGTTACCAGTTCATCATGGAAAAATATGTCGATGGTTATTACTGTTTCAAGAATTTGACTTTGACATAGTAGTCTGAGCAGGAAAAAAGAATGTTGTCCTAGATCATCTACATTGACTTGAAACAAGAGAATAATTGACATGGATAGATGATGACTTACCCAACACACACTTACTCTGGGTCGAGGCCACCCACAAAGACAAAAATTGACGATATCTTAATAAGATGCACTTTAGGACACGAAAGAGAAGATATAACAGAGGAATCTCCTGTGGTCCCTACATGGGCTACTACCAAGCTGACACGAAAACATGGAAGATACTTCAAGCAGGACTTTGATTGTCAATTTTACACAAATATTTTCGGGAAAAAGTGAAAGAATATGACAAATGTCAGAGGATGGGTTGACCTCTATGTAAAATCAAGATGCCCCTACATTAAGTAAATCCTATTTTTCTTTTTTAAATCTAGGATATTGACTTCGTGTGCCCATTCCTGAAAAGAGATAAATGGATAGGAGCAAAGAAAATTATCACCACAATCGAATACTTTGAAAAATAGGTTGACGCAGAACCAGTCAAGTCATGTACAAAAATGAAACACCAATAAAATTTATATATGAGAACATAGTAACAAGATTTGGATGCCCCCTAACTATAATTAGTGATAAAGGAACTTGGTTTGTCAATGGGACAATTCAAATCCTTCTAAACAAATTCATGACTGACCACAGGAAAACAACGACCTATCATCCTCAAGCTAATGGTGTAGTCGAATCCTTCAAGAAAAATCTTAATAAGGGTCACACAAAAAGTTATGGGATCGATAGGGATGATTGGGATGATAAGGTCCCTACAATACTATGGGCATATAGGACTATGCATAAAAGGGAAAATGTTCAAACACAATTTAAACGTGTATATGGTCAAGAAGCTATAATTCCCTTACACTTTTGGGAAAACATAGAAAGGGTGGCATATGTATTAAGATATGACCTTACTTAAATACAAAAGAATGCTTCTATCATTTGAATAAAATAGAAGAAGAAAGAATCTTGGATGTCCATCATCAAGAATTTTAGAAACAACAACAAAAAACTTGGCATGATTGACACTTGAAGAAAAAAGATATAAATAAGAAGATTTGGTACTAATGTATGATAGTTGGATAAAAGGGAAACCTTGAAAACTTGAAACTTCATAGTTGGGCCCATATGTTGTCGAAGATATTCGACCGATCGAAGCAATCCAACTAAGAACCTTGCAAGGACACCCATTTCAAAAAATGGTCAACAATGGGGCCTGCTTAAATAAATACAACACATGACAATCATGATACTTGTTGGTGAAAACCTCTTTTGGGGGAACAAGCAGGTTTTGAGTAGGTCAAAAACAATTTTTTGGTGGCCTAGGTCAAGTCATAAAGAAAAACAAAGAAAATAATGTAAAATAAAAAAAAAAGAAAAGAAAAGAAAAAAAAAGTTATAAATAATAAAAGACAAGAAAAATAAGTATTACAACAAAATAGAAGGAATAAAACAATTAGTTATAGAGAGTTAGGTACAAAATTTTTGATAGGCAGGGAACTACTTAACAAACCATTACTGACCTTGGACCATCAAGAAGCATATATTTCCATCCAATGCATCAAAGATAAAGAGAGAACAAAGTCCTTGGACATCACAATGGATATACCAAGAAGATAAAATGAAGTCTAAAGATACCTCATCTCCAAAACATAATCTTCGACAACTATTGAATAAACAAGCAAGAAAATCAAGCAAGTGTTAAATATCTAAATCAAGTGAGTGTGAAATTTTTAAATAAAGTGAGCATACATTCTGTAAATCAAGTGAGCATGAAATATATAAATCAAGTGATCATGATTATTATTAATCCGACTGACATAAAATATACAACTACAAAAAATAAAAAATAAAAAAATCAATAAAGGAAAAGAAGTCGAACTAGTCGATCAGATCAATTGAAAGGACCAACTCGACCAGATCACAAAAATCGATCAACAAATAAAAGTTGACCAAGTCAGGAGAATTCATCAGAAAAAGAAACTGACCTAGTCAGAAGCATCGACCGATAGAAAAAATTAAATGCAATAAAATCCCAACGAGACATGGTCGACTACTATTTCATCATTGGCACATCCATCCACTCACATAAATAAGTAATTACACCAGCCATAAATGTCGATGCGCTTGAATCCCAAATATCAATGCCAAAATTTAATTCGACCTTCACCTCCCCTCCTATAAATATCAATGATGCATATGACTTCACCACTTTTATTTTCACTTTAGAGAATATGAGCACATAAAACATAAAACCTACATTTGAACACTTGAATATGGTACTTCTGAAATTAGCTTCCCTACCCGACCAATAATAGTTTGCAATCATGCCTAGAATGAGGGGACAAGTTCAATACTCTCTGGTAGAGCAAAGAACCAAACAAACGTTTGATATAGCTACAATCATTGAGCTTGAGATTCAAATGCTACTGGTTTGCATGGAAGAAATTGATTGGGACGGACACTAGAAGAACTTCATGGCATGGGGCATGGAGGTAGACATGTGGAAGGAAGAAAATAAGTTTTTATAAAAAGTCGACATTCGACATTACCTAGGTGCCTAAAAAATAACATATCTCGGGGGATGGAAATAAGAAGCAACTTCAGGTCATGGGGCATGGAGGTCGACATGCAAAAGGAAGAAACTAAGTTTGTTTTTATAAAAAGTCGACATTCGACATTACCTAGGTGCCCCACAGATAGCAGATCTTTGGGGATGGAAAGAAGAAGAAACAAAATTCATAATCAGTTGGTTCCATGGTGGTCACCTCTAGTTTGACTACCCATTTGGAATTACAAGGGGGATAATACATAGAATCACAGGGTCACCACGCGAGGGGATTTTAGTTCCAAAAAACCCCAATTTAGTTGAGTGGATACAATATATCACAGGAGGAAATTCTGCAAAGAATCCAAGGGCCTACTCATCAATAAAGTTATATAATTTCATGCCAAGTGGAATTTCATTATTTAATTTTCTATGCTTCAACACCATAGGTCAGATGTCAGATGTGAAGTTGACAATGTTGGAGCCCATTATTCAGATTCTGCAAAAGAAGGATATGTTTAACTAGGTAGAACATCTCACAAGTATAATAAAGAGTAACCGCAAAGAGTGCCAAGATCATGGTCGGGTGGCAATATTTCCTTCCCTTTTGATATGGATCTCTATGAGGTTGTTCATCCCAATTAGGGAATTTTCATTCACAACAAATAACATACCATCCATGGAGAATACCAGATCTTCGCACCTAGAGAAATGGGTTCGTCAGAATATCTTCCAACTGACGAGATGTTCAAAACATGGGTAATCAATATAAAAAATGAGTCTCATATATGGATAGTCAAGTAGGTATTCCTAAGAGCACTACTAGAACCTTTCCACATTCATTTGAGTATCGAAACCACCAAGGTTTGGTGTGAAGTTGAGTCTACACCGGTTCCCAAGGAGTTGGACTACTAGGAGACACGATTGCAAATCTTTGAAGAATTAGAAAGACAAATGGGAAATCAAATGGAAATACCACCATAGGTGTTACAAATAGAATATGACCTCATAACTCGGCACACCACTCATGGACGCTGAGCAAGAGGAAGAAAAAAAGTATAACTTTATACTATATCATTTATGGAAGATCTTGGCATTAAACAAGAGTCCTCTACAAAGTAGACACCATCAAAGTGAAAACAACAAGAAAGAGGAGTAAAGGGAAAACAACCAGTCACGACAGATGTAGTACCAGTAGAAACTGATATCAAATAACATGAATTATTTCAGTTGGATGAACCATTGAACTCTGAGGACACCATCATAAAAGAAATACTCAACAATATTGTGAGAAAACTAGTTCAATAGGTGAAGAATAAGGACACAGAGTCTTGTCAGGAGGAAACTACAACTTGAAAAATACTGTAGTCAAGTGTGGGGCTAGAATTCAAAGAGGTCATGTTTCAAATAAAATAAAAAGACAACGAAGCAATGAAATCCAAGGCTACAATTGAAAATAATGTTAAACAAGAAGGTAGAAGAAACAAAGATTGAAATATCAATAGGAAAGAAGTATCATTCAGACTAATGCAAGATGAGGTAGTTGACCAAATCCAAGTCGGTGTTCTCGAGCCATTAAGCCTATTCCCAAAAGAAAAAGAACAAACTAAAACATAGTTGATCTCACAAGAGACTCACCACATTTTGACCTTATGTTGATTGTCGAAGAAAGAACACCATAAATAAATTCCATGCACAACAGAAGAAAAAAGAAGGATGCACCACCGAGTGTCATTTGAATAAACACTATTGGATCAATCTGACAAGGGACATATTGCAAACGATCATAGTGATTTAGATCCCTGCAACTCCAAAGAAGTTGAAGTATCAAAGCAAAATGGCGTTTCGGAACAAAGGAATACAGTCAAGTCATCCAAACTGTTATCCCTTGAGATGTTTTAGGCTGTAAATGGAATTATGCTGAGGAAAACTAGGGGATAAGACCCAGAACGGATCTTAAATCCATGTTGATTTACAACATAAATTATGCAAAATTTTAGGAAATTTTCTCTCTCTCTCTATCTCTTTAAGAACTCTCGGCCCTCAAACAATACTAAAAACAATACCAAGATGTTCAACATGAAGAGGAATATGTCCACGAGTTCTTTAGATGGTTTGATTTTAGTTTGAGAAGGGGGTGGATTTGGAAGAAACACAAGATAGATGTGTGAGGCAACTTTAAGGTGAATTTGACAGCTTATGGAAAGAATAACGTGCTGAGAAATTAAGAATTTGACAGTTTTTACAAATATATCAGATCAATAAAATATGCATCAAACAATGAAAATTTTAATATATTTAAATCCATGGAGGTACCCTCTACACATCATTAAACACATGAAAAAAGGACATGAAGTGGTCATACATGAAGAGAAAATCACTTCAAAATCATAAGCTAAAGAACACACAATCACATTGTACATGTCATAAAACTTGTTGCTCAAGATTTTATTAATGGGGGTCTAAGACAAGAATACATGAAATAAGAGAGATGGATTTTACAAGAACACATACACAAAAAGAAGCACAGACTAAAGCATAACATAGAGGATGAATCTCTTATTGGTTGCGGCCCTAAAATTGGTTTGTGTCTGAGGGGGTTTTTGATTAGACAACTAATCAGGTATAAGATACTCTTCATTTCCCCAAAATTTCGACCTTACAAAGTTAAAAATGATATTCTTTTCTTGATTTATGGTTGTTTCGACTTGAGAGAAAACCACTTTCTTAGACCAATACTGCTTCTTGAACATTGATTCCATATTGTCAGAATATTGATAATGTGCATGACATATTAACGACTTCCATATTCTTTACTGATTTCGATTTGTTTAACCAGGTAAAAATAGTTTTTTTCCCCCATAGCCGATGCACTGGTGCTTAGTGGGGTGTATTCCCTTTGTCTTCTTTAGCCTTAATATGGGTCTTTTTAATTGTATCCATGAGGTATTCCCATGCAGCGGTGGGCCTGTTCAACCATGGAATGATTTGGATTGTTGGTTGGTTGAAATTACTACCCACACCTCCTTCTCAGACCCCACCACTTGTCAGTGCAGGGTATCAATGACCGACACTTTAAATATCATGCCTTGAGTTACTACCTTAGGCTAGTCAATTGATACAACTCCATATTAAGGTGGAATCCCAAATTCCCTTTCTGCTTCCCTGTTGTGATAATGATACCCGAGAAGGAAATTCTTCCCATAGTGATGACTAGAACAGATTTTCCCCACATCTATAGCCAACATGGTTGATGATATCTTCTCATGAAAGAAGTTTTCACAGGTGGATCACCATATTCTATATTAGGCATCAATATAGTTGTATCAATAGAAACTAGATTATTTGCAGAATGGTTTAGACACAACCTCCCTTCTCTTTCTATAGAAACTTGACATGTGTCTTCTGAGACAATAGAGGGAGTGACGTGACTATTCAAACCTATACGAATCTCTTAAGATTTGTGACATGAGTGAAATAACACATCGAGGAAAATTATTGTTATACTCTGACAACTGCAGATAGGGGCATGATGAGGGGTGTGGGATGGAGAATGTGATGTTGGATATCCTGTTATATGTCACTTCCTTTCCAACATATTTGGTGGGATGTCAGCAGATCTTCCCACTCTCTTGAAAAAATTTCCTTCATGCCTTTGTCTCCAGATACATGTCCTATTCCCTATGGTTTAGAGTCTTTGCAATTTGGAAAATGCATGAAATTGGAAATGACGTTACGTTGACATCAACATGAAAACATGGATGCTTGGTAGCTTGAGATTGGTCCATGCAGGCGTTGAAGTGTTTTCCCAGGATCAGAGTATGTATTACTGAATCTTAGGACACCTTACCAGAGGTGGCAATATCTGACGGGCTCGAAATGCCTATGGATGACCTGTCTAGACTTTCTTTACTTCCTTGGTATCCAGGTGGACTAATATGAAGGCTCTAAGTGGCATTGAGTATACAATTAGATTGGTAGTGAGTTGGCTGATGTACGATCCTGGATATATTGAAATACCACTATCCCAACCCCAATGGAGTGGTTTTCATTTCCATGTTTTACCATGTGACACCCTTTATCCTTTGACACGTATCATCCTAAAACCATTGTTGCACCCCAATGCTATGTTAACTTCCAAATGTTTTTCCGATGCGACATGAATCCTCCGCCGTTGATCAGGCCTGTTTGTAGTCTTTGGATGATTACGCCCATTACTTCACCTATGCTTGTTTTTTATTTCTTGATTATATGATATGGATTACAATTGATTTGGGTGGAATAGGAACCTTTCACACTCCTGATAAACGCCCGAGTATTAAAAATTATCCTTAGGCTCTTAGGGCTTGATTTTTCACTACAAAATTCTTGGCGCATGACCATATTGTTTTTTCTTTGGTTTGTGATCTCTGTCATATCTCTTTAGACCTATTTCTCTTTAATTTTGACCCCTTAATCTCGATCATGTTGCATGATAATGACCATAACAAAACTAGTACTAACATCGACTCCAATGGGGACAACATACCCTTGTGGTTTGCTAAGAAATGTAGACCAAGTGCCTTTTATTGTTAGGTTATGGAGTATTCATCCAAACAAATTATTCTCTGTCCACTTGAAAAACTGATTTGCGAAGCGAAACAAAATTGCTCAACAACTTAAACTTTGAAACCTTATTTTTTTACTTGCCTGAAATATGGTGAATGAAGTAAAATTAAAAATACACGACAGGACTGGAAAAAGATTTATTAATGTATAGGGTGAGGGAATTTGCAACATTCAGTACTACAAGAAATGTTTGAGGAAATTCCCATTAACGAGAGCCCCACATACTTTGCTATCCAGTTGTGCCAGATCATATGTGTTTTTATCTAGAACTGCAATGACCTAGAAAGGTCCAAGCCAAAGGTTTTCAGATTTTCCATGCTTTCCTTTTGCTTCTCTTATGGAATCCCAATTTAAAACTATATCTCCTTTCATAAATATTCTCTCCTTGGATATCTTGTCAAATATTTCTTTCATTATTTCTTGATGAGCTTGGGATCTAAGTTGTACTTGATATCTCACTTGTTGGACTTCAATCAGTTAGTTGATTATCCTCTACATATCATTTGACTCTGCCTCCTCATCTTGCAACAATTTCATCACTGAAAAACTGATTTGTATGGGGAATATAGCTTCCATCCCATATACCAGCTGAAATGGAGATGTATTTGTTGGATTACTGAGAGGGGGGGTGAATCAGTAATAACGTAATTATAATCCTTTTTCTTCAAATGTTATATCAATGTAGAATTATTATCCAATAATGAGCAGTAATAAATAAACAATCACACACATGCACAGTACACCAGTGTTTTACGTGGAAACCCAAATCG
>JASDQU010212505.1:0-16822 GCA_032191745.1 Picea mariana
TACCATTCTGCAGCAGTTTCCACATCTCAAGCCTTGAGGACAAGGCTGTTTTTAAGGGGGCAGACATGTTAAGGTCCTAACCCGCACATAGGTAGATCAATGTATTCGGATGTAATAAAGGTCAATATTAATAAGGCATTTCAATAAAATAGAAAAAGGCAGATGTAAGAAGACCTAATAGAAGCTTCCGCTTCTAGAAGGATCTTCCTCTAGATGCTTCTCTTAATAGACATATTTTGTATAAATAAGAGGCGAAGGTATGAGAAACCTATCTTGGAGATTATTGTAACAGAGCGCTTCTCGACTGGAGGTTGCCCCCTCGAAGAGGCCTGTGAACATTGCTATCTGAATCAAAGTGCTATTTCTGTTGCTATTTCGTATATCATTTCTGTGTATTGTGAAGATTATGCTGGATATTTTACTGTTATTCTGTCATTTCTAGCATTTCATTTCTGAACTGCATATTTTATATATCTGGTATCTTGCAATTTCATATCAATTTAATGGTCTTAATCATTCTATAAAAAACATTATTGTGAAAATGGTGAGATGACCTGTAAATAACATACCTTAAAAATTATCATCAAAATAATTTATCCTCCCTTGAATTCCTGCCTTCTTTTCTTCACCTTCCCTCTGAAATTCAGCTTATATATCCTTTTGTTACCTTAGTAACCTAAAGATATTCAATATTCTCAAGTGTGATGTAACATTAAAGAACCTTGCCTCTTATTTATACTCTCCATCTTCTAGGTCACTTAACCCATTTCTAGGTCACTTAACCTATTTTCTTCATTTTTAGGGTTAACCACTTTCCATAATTAGAAAGTTCTCTATTACTTTATCTTTTAAATATTCCTCCTTGACCTTGTCACCTCAGTTTATCATTTAAATAATCTTCTTTGATTTTTTCACTTCACTTTATTATTTAAATAATCCTTCTTGACTTTGTCACTTTACTTCATCATTTAAATAATAATTTATGCTTTGCAAGATCTTTGACTTCTTTGACCTTTTGAGGCTTCAAACCAACATATGAGCATCCTCCAACTTCGTAAGGCCATAACTCTCAAACTGTGAGGAGTTATGTGACGTTCCACTTACCACTAGAAATGGAATGATAGGTACTATCCATATAGAATAGTATTATCTTCAAATATATTAAAACTCATACCATTATACATGAAACAACCTTGGGTCTATTATCCAAACCTTTGTGCTACCAGAATTCGCTACAAAACTTTCTTCAAGGGTTGACATCAATGACAACCAACCTTAATCAACATGTCTTTCTATTCTACTATTTGTAAACATAAATATTTATTTACCAAAGTTATTCCAAAATATGAGATTCATCACCTGCACGATCTATTCCTAGATCTTGTCCTCCAAACATTTCTACCCACTTCCTTTTGGATAGAATGGCCTCTAATCTAAAGCTTCAAGGTTTCTCTATTGAACTTTGTTCGTTTGCTCTAAAACATGGAATTCTTCATTTCAACTAATACATGAATTTTCAGAATCTAAATGGAAAACACATACCTTACCTCTAGATCTCACCTGACTTGTACCCTCTATACATTGTCATTAATATCCACAACCTTCCTTGTGCAATTGTTAATCTGCAGACTTTCCCTTTATTTTTTGAATTCACTTTTCTTACCTAGCTCTATTGTTGGAACTATTTTCCTCTCTTAATCCTTTAAACCACAATCTTCATCGAGGCTTCCATTTGGAATTTATTTTTTTCTGTTAAATCCTTCTACCTGTAGGATGCTTTTGCTAGAGTTTAACTGCAAAATACAAACACATACTTTACCTGAATGCTCCTTTCAGTGCTCCAACGCCATCTTTGTCTATGTTCTTGTCCTTAAACTCCTGAAAGTCTTTTACTCAACATGCAAGACTTCTACTTTGATACCATTTGATGGAGGTAGGGGAAGTCGAATTCCTTCAAAGGCATGTGTAAACCACTTCTCGTATATCAACTCTTGAGTAGTGAAATAACATGATTATAAATCTATGCACCAGGTGCTAACAATCCACACACAGAACTATGTATTAAAACCCTAGTTCTAAATTCTACAAACTCACGCTATTACCATGCAGTAACGATTTATTCATAAGATTATGCACTAATCCCAAGCACTAAATCAAACCAGACATTTAAACCTTTCATATCTCATGAACTACCTTCATAAGAATGAGTGCCAGAACGACGTGCTACTTCTATCACCTATCTGATATCTGGGTTATCATTCATATAACGTTTCACAATATGGTGAGCTGTAATATTCTAGAACCTGTAATTTACAATATGGTGAGCTGTAATTTACAATTATCGTCGACTGATATGGAATAGAGAGGGTGGAACCACGATATCGGCTTATCGAGATATATCCCGTAAGACTGCAGAATGTATCTCTTCTATAATTTGTTAAATGTTTTTGTATGCTTCCTCTAACATAATTTGTAATTTTCTTTTTCATGCACAATTAGTTTAACATAATTCATATAGAGATTATTTTAAGGAATGTTTCCAAGTAGATCAACTTAACTAGTAAGTCATGGAACATTTCCAGGTAGATCATCTCAACTCATAAGTCGTGGAATGTTTCCAAGGAAATCAACTTAACTAATAAGTCATGCCCGAAAATATATGAAATATTCTAAATTTTCATACATTTGTTGTTTTGATGATAATGATTATATGTTGTTTTGATGATAGTTATTATATGTTGTTTTGATGATAATGATTATTATTAGTTGAGATCAAATTTATTTTATCAAAATTTTAAATTATAAAATAGATGTAAAATAAAATTATCAAAATTTTTAATTATTTTTCTTATTTTTATAAGATAAAAGGTTTTGGAAAAAAAATATTTTTCTTTATCTATATTATTATTATTATTGATCTTAAAAAACATCTTAAATCTGGTTAAAATCTCAGTTTCACTATAACACTCATACTTTGTGTTTTTTTTTTAAATCTTTACCTTATTTATTTTATAATAATAATTTCTAAATTTTTCAATAATCGCGTTTTTCTTTTTTCCAAATCTTTACATCACTTTACATTTTATTTATAAATATAATGATTGTTTTTAACAATATTGAAACTCTAAATGTTTAACAAGAACCAAATTCTTTGTCGTGTGATCTCTCCTTGTGGAAACTTAACCTAGCCCTTCTCTACGGTCGTTATGGCTTCCTCTGGTGCAGGATCTTCAGCCCCTCGCCTCCTCCTCTCCCTGTTGTGGACATTGTCGCCTTAGCCTCCCTCATTGTTGCCCTCCCTAAGCCGTCGAAGAAATCTCGGTCATGTTTTGTGAAAAAGATGGAAGAAATCCATGAGGTTCCAGTGTAAGATGGATCAAGATATCTCACTCTGAAGTTCATGGAGCATGAATTGATTGGCCAGTTCACGAGGATCGAGCATTCTCCAAGATCATTTTCTCTCTATATTGACAAGAATCGGAAACCACACTTAAAGGGTAGAATGTCTCATTCATTTTGTGGTCGAGGTTTCTTTGCCTTCCTCTTTGAAGAAAAGGAAGATCAAGATATTGTCTTCAAAAGTGAACCCTACTTCATGGAGGCTCGAGGGATTTATCTGAATCATTGGACTCCATATCTCAACCTGAAGAACAACATCTCGTCGGTTGTCCCTGTTTGGGTTCGCCTTGCTGATTAATTGGGTTGGTTGTCATTGATGTCAACCCTTGAAGAAAGTCTGGTAGCAAATTCCGGTAGCACAAAGATTTCGGTAATGGACCCAAGTTTTTTTTTATGTATAATGGTATGAGTTTTGATATATTTGCAGGTAAGTTATTCTATATGGATAGTACATGTCATGTCATTTTTTGTGGTATGTAGAACGTCACAAATCTCCTCAGGGTTTGAGAGTTATGGCCTTACGAAATTGAAGGACCCTCATATGATTGGCATGAAACCCCAAAAGGTCAAATAGGTCAAAGTGATTGCAAAGAATAAATTATTTAAATAATAAAGTCAAGAGACAAAGTCAAAAAAGATTATTTAAATAATAAAGTGAAGTGACAAAATCAAATAGGATTATTTAAATAATAAAGTGAAGTGATAAAATCAAAGAGGATTATTTAAATAATAAAGTGAAGTGACAAAGTCAAGGAGGATTATTTAAATAATAAAGCAAATGGAGAACTTTCTAATGATGCAAAGTTGTTATAAGAAGGTTAACCTTAAAATGAGGAAAATGGGTTAAGTGGTCAAGTGGATATTGGATACATGCATAAGTGGAAAATTGGGAAAAGTTAGACATAGGTGACTATGTGGACAAAGTGGCTATGTGGACAAAGTGGCCTAGAAGATGCTTCTAAGGAAGCTACTTGGAGAGTATAAATAAGAGATAAGGCTCTCTCATTTTAATCACACTTGAGTATATTGAATATCTATAGGTGACTCAGGTAACCAAAGGATATCTAAGTCGAATTTTAGAGGGAAGGTAAAGTAAAGAAGGTCGGAATTCAAAGAGGGATAAATTCTTTTGATGATGCTTTCTAAGGTATGTTATTTATAGGTCATCTCACCATTTTTGCAATAAATTGTTTTCTAGAATGATTCATGCCATGAAATTGGGAGGTCATTGAGGACACATATCCAAGTAGTTGTGGTACGAATTTCATCTTGTGGTTCATTGTATTTTTGGAGTTACACTTTGTGCAAAATAGGGGTTGTGGATAGTCTTAAAACTAGTCTAAAACATGTGTTTCGAGTAAAAGAGTCATAACTTCTTCATAACATATCCAAATTCATTGAGACCAAATTTGTTGGTTAGAGTATAGTCTGTGTTATTCTGTGTAAAATTTCCAAATCCATACAACAAATATTCTGTGCGGGGCACACTCTACAAGTTCACTCTCTGGAATAAGCTAGAATTCAACAAGGTATGCCATTTTTGCTATAACTCTTGTTCTAAGAGGTTCCAAGTAGTGACCCTTGTACGAATCTCATAAAACACACTAAAGAACATTGTGATCTATTTTCAGATCTTTATTCATTACAGATACATAGTTATGATTATTTCAAGTTAGGGTTGTTGACTAATCCAAAACTAGTCATGTGAGACTAAAGTAAAGTTTGATGAAAATGCTAGTCTCTTGTTGTTAAAGTTAATGAAGGTTTGCAGGTTGAGGTACAGGTTGGTGCATGGTTGATGCATTTTTTTATGGTACAGGTTGAGGTACAAGTTTATTTATGGTACATGTTGGCATAGGTTATTGGTACATGTTATAGGTTGATTACAGGTTGAATAGTGCAAGTTTACATCAGTATATCTCACAGTGATAGTGTGGCAGTGGTTCCATCATTCTACTTCTATGTTAGGGTGGTTGGACGGGGAAAAGATAGGTGGTTGTATCCACCCTCCAGTTGTAGTCGAAAAACATAGGGGGTTGTAGCCTCCTTCTGGTTTTAGCCAGAGAATTGGGGAGTTGGAGCTTCCCTTAGGTTGTAGCCTGAGAAACTAGGGGGTTGGAGCCTCCTTCCAGTTGCAGCTAAAAAACAAAGGAATTTGGTGCTTCCAATGAATGTAATTATTCAAGACATATAAGAAAAAAAATTATGTTGTTTTTTCTCGCTTTGGGTTTCCACGTAAAACACTGGTGTACTGTGTATGTGTATGATTGTTCATTTTTTCATTATTTATTTACTCTGCAAATATTGGATAATAATGCTACATTGATATAACACTTGAATTATATGGTTAAAAAAGATTATATTTCTCTACTACTGATTCACCCCCCCTCTCAGTAATCCAACAATTGGTATCAGAACAGGTTCCTTTATAAATCAGTTTAACCACTGAAAGGTAGATCATGGAGACCAACAATGTGTATAAAAATGGAATACCACAATTTGATGGAAAAAAGTATGCCTTTTGGAGCATAAGGATGAAGACATATATACAGGCACATGGATTTGAAATTTGGAAATCAATTGTAGATGGATACACAGCACCAATAGTTCCATCGACAAATGACAAAGCTATGAAACTTGATCAGAATAATTCCAAAGCCACAAATGCACTTCTGAATGGTCTTGGAGAATCGATATTCACTAAAGTTTCACATTGTAAATCTGCTAAAGATATTTGTACAAACTTCAAAATATTTATGAAGGAGATTCAAAAGTCAAAGCAGCAAAGCTTCAAACTTACATAGGTCAGTTCAAACAACTAAAGATGAAGGAAGATGAGAACATTACAACATACTTTTTACGAGCCGATGAAGCAATAAATGCAATCTTGGGATTGGGAGAAGAAATCAAATAATCTGTATTTGTTCAAAAGGTACTAAGATCTCTTTCTATGAGATTTGAACCTAAGATATCATCACTAGAAGAAAGAGCATATCTAAACTCAATAAGCATGGACGAACTACATGGAATCTTCATAGCATATGAAATGGGAACTGCACAGGAAAATCCAGATATAAAAGAAGAAACCTTCAAAGCATTCAAAAGGTCAAAGAAAAAGGGAAAGAAAAATTAAAAAGAAGATAGAAGCAGTAGTGACATCTCGGAAGATGATGAAGAAGTAGTCAACTTTGCCAGAAGATTGAACAATGGAACCAATAATAAGTCTAGAGGTAATATTCCTTTGATTTGTTTTAATTGTGATGGTATTGGTCATTTTGATAACAAATGTCCTCATAAGAAAAGGAGAAATGATGAAGGTTACTCAAATAGAAAACAAACATATAAAGGAAAAAGAACCACAAATAAAGTTTTCAAAAAAAGCTTATGCACCAAAGAAGACATCTCATCATCAGATGAAGATGAAGTCAATGATAGTGAGATAGAAAGAGTTATATTCATGGAAGTAGAAGACTCCGAAGAATAATATTAAGAGGCAAAAGTTGACTACCGAGAATAATTGTTGTGTGTCATAGAAGTTATTAAAAGAGAAAAGAAGAAAAATAAGAAACTACAAGCAGAACTAGACAATAAAGAAGACACTCAAGAACCAAAACAAATGATCACAAATTTGAAGGTTCAAATTGAAGAAGATAAAATAATTGAAGAAGCACTCAAATAATAGCTAGAAGGAAGAGACAGGATCATTGGAAATTTGGAAGCATAAATGGTCACATTAAGAAAGGATCTTCAAAAGAAAAACATGCAGAACAACTCAAAAGTTTTGAATGACATTATCAGTAGTAAAAAACCTCATCATGACAAGTCTAGACTTGGATACAATCAAACAGAAAAGGGATCAAGCTCCAAAACAATAGAGAAAGAAACATATCCAAAAATCTATGTAGAAACAATCAAAGGGGATAGGAAGGTCTACAAACAAAATTAGAGGGACACTCCTCCACCGAGAAGATTCAGATTTCATAATCAATGACTGATAAAAAGAGATGGGCTTCAGGAAGAAGAAGGATTCATAAGAGTACATCATTTCAAAATATCTTCAACTCCCGGGTATCAAACTATATTTTTTGGTTTATGTTATGCATGTAATAATTTTGGACATAAAGTTGTGAATTGCAGAGCCAACAACAGGAACATAAACAACTTTGAATGTCATACACAAAAGGGTTATCCAAGAAGGCATAGTGAAACACAGAGAAGAAGTTACAACATGTTTGAATCTTTGAGAACTGAAGTGGAATGCTACAAATGTAACAACTTTGGACACATGACCAAAGATCGCAGAATGACAGACCCTTCTAGAGAGCCATAATAGAACCACAATAGTCACAGACGGGAACCTCAGAAAATGACATGGATAAGAAAGCAAAATCAATATAGCAATGAAGAATGCACACTCGCTCTACAATATAAAAAGATGAAACATGGTTGGTATGTTGAAAGTGGTTGTTCAAAACACATCACAAGTGATAGAGACAGGTTTCTTACATTAATAAAGGAAAGAGATCCATCAGTCTCCTTCAAAAATGATGATTCAACTAAAATCATTGGAAAAGGCATAGTCAGAATTGGGAACAAGGATACCAAGGAAAAAAATGTTCTACTAGTAGAAGATATGAAACATAATCTTCTAAGTGTAAGTCAAATGTGTGACCAAGTTCATAAAGTTACTTTCGATTCACAGAAGTGTGAGATAAGAAAAGAACATTCATGAAAATTGATTGCAACAGCTGCGGGAACTCAAGCAACATATATGTATTATGTGAAATTGGAAATGAAAAGTGTTTCCTAGGAAAGGAAGATGAAAGTTCGTTATGGCACAGAAGAATGGTTCACATACATTTTGATAACCTTGTTAAAATCAACAAAAGGGAAGCAGTTAGAGAAATTCCCTAGATCATGAAACCAACCAACACTTTACGCAAACATTGTCAACAAGGAAAGAAAACAAAGACCAGGTTTCAATCAAAAGAAAATTTGACGAGAAGACCACTAGAAATTGTGCATACCGATCTAGTTAGACCAACTACAACAAAGGGTTTAAAAGGTGATAAATACTTTATGTTATTAGTTGATAATTATACAAGAATGACTGCAGTTTGCTTTCTCAGGAATAAGTCATAAGCTTTTGAAAACTTCAAGGTCTACAAGGAAATGGTTGAAAATGAAATGGATTCAAAAATCAAATGCTTGAGATATGATAATGGAGGATATTTCACTTCAAAGGAATTTATGGACTACTACAGAAGGCATGGAATAAAAATGAAATTATTACTTGCTCGAACACCTCAACAGAATGGAGTTGTTGAAAGAAAAAATGAGACATTACAAGAAATGTCTCGAACAATGCTAATGGATTCCAAATTGATAGACATCTTTTGGAAACAAGCAGTGCATACAATAGTTCACATTCAAAATAGAGTAATCCTTAGAAACAACGGTGACAAAACTCCCTACCATCTACGGAAAGGAAGACCAACAAATGTGAAGCACTTCAGAGTTTTTGGAAGCAAATGCTACATCAAAAGAGAAGATGGAAGAATGGTAAAGTTTGACTCGTGTGTGCACAAAGGATTACTTGTTGGTTACTCAAGTACAAGGAAATGATACAAGTGTGACAACCTGAGATTGAACAAAGTTGTGGAAAACATCAATGTAACAATTGATGAAATAGGTAGATGAGAATTAAAGGAAGAATAAAATCAATCAATGGAACAACTTTACGAAAAAGAAGCAAAAGATTAAAAATAAATAGAAGGGGAATATGAAGAGGATCCGACAGAAGAAGAAGAGAAAGTTCAAGAAGTGCCTCCAAATACACCTAGAAGATGAGTACAAAATAATCATCCTTTAGATCAAATTATCGGAAACGAAGATGTAAGAGTTGAGACTAGAAGAAGAATCCATTCACCAAAACAAACTCACCTATCACTCTAATCTATGATTGAACCAACCTGTTTTGAATAGGCCAACAAGGATGAATTTTTGAATAAGTCCATAGATGAATAATTGGATCAAATAGAGAAAAATGACACTTGGGAATTGGTTCCAAGACTAAAGGATAAGAATATGATCGACACAAAGTGGGTATACAAGAATAAATTGAATGAAGATGGACAAGTTACAAGGAACAAAGCTAGATTGGTATGTAAAGGATATGCACAGGTTGAAAGAATCAACTTTGAAGAGAAATTTTCCCCATTTTCCAGAATGGAAGCAATCCAGTTGCTTTTAGCTTATGCATGCTCCAAAAATATTAAAGTGTATCAGATGGACATAAAATCAACTTTTATGAATGGGATCTTGAAGAAGAAGTCTACATTGAACAACCAAAAGGATTTTAGTTGTTAGAGAATGAAAATTATGTGTGTAAATTAAAGAAGGCCTTGCATGGTCTAAAACAGGCTCCTAGAGCATGGTACTCTAAACTGGATAAATATTTACAACAAGAAGGGTTAAAAAATGGAAGTGCAGACAAAAACCTCTACATCAAGGTAACTCAAGACAATATTTTATTAATTGAAGTTTATGTTGATGATATTATTTTTGGAAGTATTGATGACAGGTTAAGCCAAAAATTTGCAAAGGACGTGCAAAATGAATTTGAAATGTCATTACTTGGAGAACTATCCTTCTTTCTGGGTCTTCAAATATATCAAAAAAGACAAGGAATTTTTATTTCTCAAACCATGTATATCAGAGAAATGCTAAAGAGGTTTGGAATGGAAGATTGCAAACCAGCTACCACTCCCATGCAAACTAGTTGCAAGTTGAGAAAATATGACGATTCAAAGTCTACAGATCAGAGGCAATACAAGTCAATGATTGGTAGCCTACTATATGTGACAACATCCAGACCATATGTAATGCAGGCAGTTGGACAGGTGGCACAATTTCAACCATCACCAAAGGAATCACATGTATTAGTAGTGAAGAGGATTTTCATATATCTCAAAGGAACATAAGAGTTTAGATTACAGTATCCAAAAGGAATGGATCTATCACTTATTTCCTACACATATGCAAATTAGGAAGGTTGCATTGATGACCAAACAAGCACCGATGGAGCAATGTTCTACTTGGGTGAGTGTTTATTATCATGGATAAGAAAGAAACAATCATCACTATCTATATCTATAGTCGAGGCAGAGTATATTGAAGCAACATCATGTTGTACACAGGTTCTATGGATGAAACAAACTCTAACAGATATAAAGGTTGAGTATGATGAACCCATTCCAATCTATTGTGATAATAAAAGTGCCATCAATATCTCAAAGAAATCATCGATGCACTCCAAGATGAAACACATTCCAATCAAGTATTACTTTCTATGGGAACAGGTTCCATAAAAGAGCATCGGAGCCCAATATGTGGGCACAAAAGAACAAGTGGCAGACATCTTTACAAAACCACTTCCAAAAAAATCCTTTGAGTATCTTCGCCAAAGACTCGGAATTATTTCTACTCCAAAATGAATTCTTTTGAATGCTTATATTATATATCTTAGATGTACACGAGGAAGCACCATAAAGAGGACGGTTCAGGTTGGGAGATCAGATGAGTCAGTAAGGGGGAGCAACCCCGAATGGAAAGATACCTTTTCCATTGATGACAAAGGGGGAGAGATTTATCAGATGTAGGCATGATTCCAGGGGGAGCATGCTTGATATGATTTTAGTATTGCATCAAAGTGTTGCCATCAATGCCAAAGGGGGATAGTGTTGATTAATTGGGTTGGTTTTCATTGATGTCAACCCTTGAAGAAAGTTTGGTAGTGAATTCTGGTAGCACAAAGGTTTGGTTAATGGACCCAAGTTTGTTTGATGTATAATTGTATGAGTTTTGATATATTTGAAGGTAAGACTATTTTAGATGGATAGTACAAGTCATGACATTTCTGATGTTATGTGGAACATCACATAACTCCTCACAATTTGAGAGTTATAGCCTTACGAAGTTTAAGGACCCTCATATGATTGGCTTGAAACCCCAAAAGGTCAAAGACGTCAAAGTGCTTGCAAAGAAGAAATTATTTAAATAATAAAGTAAAGTGACAAAGTCAAAGAGGATTATTTAAAAAATAAAGTGAAGTGACAAAGTCAAAGAGGATTATTTAAATAATAAAGTGAAGTGACAAAACCAAAGAGGATTATTTAAATAACAAAGTGAAGTGACAAAGTCAAGGAGGATTATTTAAATAATAAAGTAAATGGAGAAATTTGTAATTATGGAAAGTGGTTATAACAAGGTTAACTATAAAATGAGGAAAATGGGTTAAGTAGTGAAGTGGTTATTGGATACATGGACAAGTGGAAAATTGGGAAAAGTTGGACATAGGTGACTATGTGGACAAAGTGGCCTAGAAGATGATTCTAAGGAAGCTACTTGGAGAGTATAAATAAGAGGCAAGGCTCTCTCATTTTAATAACACTTGATTATATTGAATATATACATGTGACTGAGGTAACCAAAGGATATATAAGTCAAATTTCAAAGGGAAGGTGAAGTAAAGAAGATTGAAATTCAAGGGAGGATAAATTCTTTTGATGATGCTTTCTCAGGTATGTTATTTATAGTTCATCTCACCATTTTCGCAATTACTTTTTTTCTAGAATGATTTTGATCGTGAAATTGGGATGCTATTGAGGAAACATATCCAAGTAGTTGTGATACGAATTTCAGCTTGTGATTCATTGTATTTTTGGAGTTACACTCTGTGCAAAATAGGGGTTGTGGCTAGTCTTAAAACTAGTCTAAAACATGTGTTTCGAGTAAAAGAGTCATAACTTCTTCATAACATATCCAAATTCATTAAGACCAAATTTGTTGGTTAGAGTACAGTCTGTATTATTCTGTGTAAAATTTCTATATCCATACAACAAATATTTTGTGCGGGGCACACTCTACAAGTTCACTCTCTAGAATAAGCTAGAATTCAACAAGGTATGCCATTTTTGCTATAACTCTTGTTCTGAGAGGTTCCAAGTAGTGAACCTTGGAGGAATCTCATAAAACACACTAAATAACATTGTGAACTATTTTCAGATCTTTATTCATTACAGATACATAGTTATGATTATTTCAAGTTAGGGTTGTTGACCAATCCAAAACTAGTCATGTGAGACTAAAGTAAAGTTTGATGAAAATGCTAGTCTCTTGTTGTTAAAGTTAATGAAGGTTTGTAGGTTGAGGTACAGGTTGGTGCATGGTTGATGCATTTTTTTATGGTACAAGTTGAGGTACAGGTTGATGTTTGGTACACGTTGGCTCATGTTATTGGTACAGGTTGTTAAAAATTGATTACAGGTTGATTGGTATAGGTTTACAACAGTATATCTCACAGTGATAGTGTGACAGTGGTTCCATCATTCTACTTCTATGTTAGAGTGGTTGGACAGAGCAAGGATAGGTGGTTGTAGCCACCTTCTGGTGGTAGCCGGAGAACATAAAGGGTTGTAGCCTCCTTCTGGTTGTAGACAAAGAATTGGGGAGTTGGAGCTTCCCTCAGGTTGTAGCCTGAGAAACTAGGGGGTTGGAGCCTCCTTTCAATTGCAGCTATAAAACAAAGGAATTTGGTGCTTCCAATGAATGTAATTCTTCAATACATATAAAAAAATGCATTCATTGGTTTTCTCCCGCTTTGGGTTTCCATGTAAAACACTGATGTACTATGTATGTGTATGATTGTTGATTTGTTCATTATTATTTACTCTGAAAATGTTGGATGATAATGATACATTGATATAACACTTGCATTATATGGTTAAAAAGGGGAATAAGGAGATCCTTAGGGTGATAGGGAGCTCTTTAGGACAATATATTAACAAAGTAGATCCAAAAGAGGGCTTGCAAGCTTGTGTCAGGATCTACATGGAGGTATATTTGGAAAAAGGTCTACCGGAAGCCATCAAGATCGAGCTAGACAATTGAACCTATCTTCAGGAAGTATATTATGAACATATTCCTTTCAAATGAAATCTCTTTCATGAATACGAGCACTTCTGTAAGATATTCCCAAAATATCCTATCGATCCACCACCATAAGAGACATGGGATCAATGGTAGCAACCCAAAAGAAAGAATAAAAACCCCAAGGTGACCCATGCGTTTGAAAAATCTCCTCCTCAAGAGGGAGCTCCCTCCAATCCAAAATATTAGGAAGCTTCTGAAACCTCCTCAGCAGACACCAGTAAGAATTCCATACCACCCAAAAACCAATATGAAATACTCTCTGAGGTTGAAGAACAACAAGTTCAAGAGATCCCACCTATTCAACATGAGTTATTAGGTATGGGGTGGAGGCACTTTGATTCCTCCAATCACTCAGCAAGATGCTCCTCATCCAACTCAATAGGAGGGACAAATTGATGAAATATCTAAAAAAGAAATAGACTTTGATACCGTAAATATTTATTCCATAAAAAAACTAGGGAGGAAATCAAACAACTAGCGCCATGAAGCAACAACACATAAGGAAATTGATATGAGAAAACAAAGTATGTTGGATGGACATACTAAAAAAGAACCCAAACCTTCAAGGAATCAAGGTGGATCGGTTCCCCCTAAAGGGGGAAACCCAAAACAATATTCTAAATGATTAAGGTTGCTTCCTAGAATTATAAAAGACTAGGAAGTGAAGTTAAAAAGGAAATGGGGAAAAATCTCCTTCGCTTTGAAAAGACACAAGTCCTCCTTCTCCAGGAAACAAAAATGAAGGATATTGATGTCCTTCAAGCTAGTTATTTCTTATGGACTTCAACTCATGGTAAGGAAGTCAGCTCAAGAGGGGCCTTTAGAGGGCTATGAACACTCTGGAATTCCATTATGTTTAAATTAGAGTATTGGGAATACGAGTTTATTTGGTTGTTGGTCTTAATTATACATATCCCTTCGGGTAATATTTTATCCATTTTAAATATTAACATGGCCTATATCAATAAAGATAAACCTTTGTGTCAGAATTCTATTCTTTCTCTCCAAAATAGAATAAGGCCATCCTTGTTTATCTTTGTTGGGGATTTGTATACCACTTTGCACCATTTTGAGAAATGGGGAGGCTCTATTGTTAAAAGGGCTACCAGAGAAAATATGGAACATCTCCTAGCCATTTATTACTTAATGTACATATTTCCTATTTATGGCCACTACACTTGGTCCAATAAGAGATAGGGTCCAGGTCACATAGAAGCCAATCTTGAATGATTTCTTATTAGCAACAATATTGATGCAACACCCCACCTCAGTAGGGTTTGTTGACCTCCTGATCTTTGGATCTTCAAATCCTCTGAGCTAAAGTGACTCCTTGGTCCACACTCGAACCTTCAACACATATAAACCACAGGTCCATTTATATACTCTGCCTGCATGAACAAGCACTAGGCGTGAGCCTGTAATCCACGTGACCATGTGCCTAATCCCAAGGTGCTTCATGTTTCATGATTTCAGTATTTCTATTTCGAGTCACCTTGAATCCTCCTCCAAATACCGAAACCCCTAATTGGGATAACGGTCCCTAGCTCCTTCCATACTCCTCCACCATATGACCTCCAACCAAACCTTGGGTCCCACCTCTGAGTGTGTCGGGATTTCACGTGTCGGGAACTTGCGNGCCACAGATCAATGGTCCTGATTCCCCCATGATCCGATGCTCTAGATCCCATCGGAATTTTGTGTATCAGGAAGTAACTCCCGAGTTGCAACTTCCTCCACACTCCCAACTTCCAAAATTTCGATATTCAAGGTGCCAAATAAATGACTCTCACTCCTTCAGATCTGACAGCTACTATCTCTCCTTAGCTTATGAGTGTTGAAATAATCTCGTCTTAACCTCCCTGCAACTCCACTGGATCTAACGGTCCATGGATATCAGTGCTTATCCCTCTAATAATTTCCACCGTTCGTTCAGGTTCTCGATGGATCTCAGCCAAAGAACTCGACGTCCTCCCTTCTGAGCTTGATTCTGAGAGGTGAATCTGAACCTTGTCCTTCCTATGAGCTTCTCCAAGTCTCTATCTTTCCTGATCTTGAACTTCACTGCAACTCAAGGATTCAAGGAAATCCTGTGTGCACTCCTTGCGGCTTTCACGATAACCTCTGGTTATTTGACAAATCCAACTCTGTGCACTCCTTGCGACAGAAGTTCTTCAACCACTCACCTGGGTTGGAAAATTCTAAGACTCTCCTCAGCCTGTGCACACCTTGCATGGATCTATGTTATATCTGCACTTTTGCAAATATAATATCAATGGTATCTCTCCTAATCTTTTTTGAGGTAAAACTCAGACATCATTGATGTACTCCTTGTGAACATTCACTGTACTCCTTGCAAGAATTCTCAGGAAGAGAAACAATTGAAAATCATACTCTTCTCACAGACTTCATACATTTAACATGAAATCACATACACATGGCATTGAAACAAATGAATAACAGAGACTGAAAATAAATTGTAAACATACCATTCAATAAATGCATACAATAACCATAAAACACCATTAAATTGGATCAAAGAATTCTTATATTAATTCAAGTGCTTCTATACATGGTTTCTATAGAAACAACTATCTATTCAAACAACTTCTACAATATATGTTCTTCTCTGCTCTCCTAAGCTCTCTTTCTCTACTACTTAATTACAATAAGAATAATAATACAATACAACTACGAGGGAGTCTTCTTGAGACATTCCCTCCTACAAACTTAAATTATCCTATCGAAATTAAGGACTACAACTACTTTACATTTATTACAATAAATGCCTACAACCGATAGATGAGAGAAACTCTCAAGATCTGCATTACAATTCCAAAAAAAATTTAAGATCAATTATATCTTTTTATATATTACATTAATGTGCTATCCTTTGGAATTCAAAATATCTTCAAAATGCGCATTAGTGTATATCCAGCTATCCTCCACTCGTGCTTGTTGGCAATGCTTCTACATCATACTCCTCTGGATGAAAAATTCATGGACTCTTGTCCATGAGCTCCTGCACTGTCTATCCATGTTTATGGATATCTGGTTCACTTTCCCAACTGGCATCTTCAATCAGGTGTCCTTTCCATTTTACCAAATATTCGACATATGTCTTCCTTCATGTATTTTTACCAATTCTCTGTTCAATGATCTTTTCCATATGCGACCTTTCATCTATAGGCATTTGTTGACCCACTGAATTTCCTTATGATTCTCTTCTCCTCCTGCTTCATATTCTCTATAAGGATACAGATCTGCTACGTTGAATATGGGCGATATTCCCACACCATTTGGAAATTCTATATCATAAGAAATTGCCTCAAATTTTAGTAAAATCTTACATGGCCCTATCTTTTTCATCTTCAAATTATTATACAATCCCCTTAGGAATTTTTTTTTTTTGAGATGTGCTAAGACTAAATCT
>JASDQU010212506.1:5463-18194 GCA_032191745.1 Picea mariana
GGTATCTTTATTTGTCTTTCCAATGTCTTTCTTTGCTTGTGGCTTGGACTGGTTGTCCTGATACTGTCCATATTTTCTCTATTATTTGTTCGATGGGTTGGGGCCGCCCTTTCCTGGCTTTTGTTGTGAGGTGTTCCCAAGCCCAAATTGTCGCATCTTTTGTTTGAGCTTCTGCTCGATTTTGACGGCATATCGGTAGGCCGTGCCCAAGAATGAGATGTCCATAAATTCCATTTCGGTCTAGATGTATCTATGCAGAGCACCGCGATACTTGAGCACCAAATGTTTCTCTGAATCTTTGATACCCAAATTGGTGCGCAAGGTATGGAAGATATTTGTGAAATCTGGCACTGCTTGGTCTCTTTCTTGCCGCAGTGTAGTCCATTTGGTATATAGGTCGTCATAACTTTCGATAGGGTAGTATTGTTCCTTAATAGCATCCCTGAAGGATTCCCAGATGGTTTTGACTAAAAATAATGAGGTTTCCTCTGTTTCCTTTTGCTCACAGAAAGTTTCCCACCAATCTTTGACATGGGGAATGACTTTGAGGAGCGCAAAAGTAATATTTTCTCTATTCAAAAAGTTATGGATAGAAAAATACCCTTCCAGTAGATTCAACCACTTGTCTATAGCATCTGCATCTATATGACCTTCAAATATAGGAATATCTAAGTTTATTTGTACCTTGAAGGGGGCGATGCCTCCATTCGAAGAAGATGTGTCGCATGTTGGTAGTCGCCGAAGGATTTGCGCGAAGCTATCCATCATCTTGTTCCTCTGTTGCATGAGGGATTCCTCAATCAACAGTTTGAAAGGATCTCATGTCCCATCATCTTTCTTTTCTCCTACCATGGGAGGTCGCTTGGGCATGCGATAGCTTCTGTCCTCAACAGAAATAAGCTCGAGACCCAACTCTTTGTACTTTGACCTCGTTGGGGACATGCATTAAGATGACAAGGAGAAGATCGCTCTGATACCACTGATCTGGATTTTATGAGCATAACAAAATGAATACAGATTATTAATAGGTGATTAACACAAAATAACAAAGATACAGTAAAACTAATTTTCTATTCAATAATGAAATAAGCTGAAACTGTAAAATGAAGCGGAAACAAGCTTGCTGGAATGGTGGCGGCTTATCTCTGAGAAGAAATGTGACGGCAGTGTGCATTCGCAAGAAGAAGGTTACAATGAGGTTCTGAAGGCCTTTTCAAAATAAGCAAGAATGCCAAAAACCCTATACATCCAAAAACCTAACCCTAGGAGATGAAGTGCCAAAAGTCATGTGGGCCCCATTTGGGTAAGTTAGTACATCAACTTCTCGGGGTCGTAACTTTTGCATACGATCTTTGTTTTAGGCGTGTGATAGCCTGTTGCAAAGGTATTGTCGAGGAGATTCATTTTGGGGTCTCAATCATACCTTCGGCTATCATTGAGGAGCTTGATCCTGAAAAAACCTTCATTTAGGCCCTCAAAATGGCCCCGGAAGTTAAAACTGCTAAAAATAGTAAATTGCCAAAATTGTCAGAAAATTGTTTTGAGCCAATTGGAAAAGGTGGGTGGCCACCGATATCCATCTGGATCAATGATGTCTACTGCATCAATTTACCTTCACTGGCAGTTGCAAAGTACATTTTGACTTTTATTAATTATTTCTCTCATTTCACATGGGTCTTTATTCTGAAGAATAAGAAACTTGTCTTTGAGAAGTTCAAGGAGTTTAGGGCCTTTGCTGAAAATAAATTTGGTCAACCCATCAAATTGTTGAGATCATAAAATGGTGCAAAGTAAGTAAATCGCCCTTTTGAATAATACCTACTTCGATTTGGTATTAACTGGAAGCAGTCGGTTCCTCACACTCCTTAATAGAATAGTGTTTCAGAACACAGGAATCAAACATTGGTTGAAATTTCCAAATGTCTTTTGCAGGCTACAGGCCCGCCTCCTCACTTATGGGCTGAAGCGGCCTACATTACAAATTATCTTCTCAATCACATCTTGACTCGATTTGTTCCTTCCATGACTCCAGTCAAATGATGGTGTGGGAAGAAGCCTTCAGTCGGCCACCTCCATGTGTTTGGATGTGTTATCTGGGATCACATTCCCAATTATTATAGAAAGAAGTTGGATGCAAATATCCATGCTTGCATCATGATGGACTACTCTAAAGAGTCGAAATCTTATCAGCGGTTTGATCCTATCAAACAACAAATCATTATCAGACGTAATGTTCAGTTTGATGAGAAGTATTCTAGCATTAAGTTTTTGAATGCCTCTTGTAGATTGCTATAGGATGATCCCTTCATTGTTGTCTTTGACAATGGTGCTCATGTTCCATTGTACAGTCCTTCAACTGGAAATTCTAACTTTCTCCTTGTTCCGACTAGACCATCGACCTTCAAGTCGACTAGTCTGTCATCCTCTATTTCAACTATTCCATTGACTGAAGACCCTCCCACTTTTGACTAATCTGTTGAAAAGAATTGAATTTCACCTATTTCTTGTCTACCCAGATGGGCTGCCAAGACAATTGAAGTTGTTGGAGATGATGTTGGAGATGCATCCTGCGGACGACGACAGACTCGAAGTCAAAAGAAACATGCTAGCATTGCCTTGAAGATTTGTGTACTTGAAATCTCAAACATTGTCACCTACTCAAACATTGAAGGACAACCTGAATGGGAGTAGACAATGAAGACTAAAATTGATTCTTTGTCGAAGAATCACACTTGGGACTTGTTTCTTCGACCGCAAGGAAAGAACATTGTGAAATGTAGATGGGTTTACAGGACCAAACTTACCTTTGAAGGTGTTGTTGAGCAACATAAAGCATGCCTAGTTGTGAAGGGATTTTCTCAACAAGAAGGCATTGACTACACTGAAACCATTGCCCTTGTCACAAAGATGAACTCTCTTTGATTGATTCTTTCCCTTGTTGCTCGTTTTGGATGGAAAATACATTAGATGGATGTGAAGAGTGATTTTATTCATGGAGACCTATCTAAATAAATTTTAATGGAACAACCACCTGGTTTTGTGACAAATTCAAATTTGGTGTGTCAACTCAAGAAGTCGCTTTATGGTTTGAAGCAGGCTCCCTAAGCTTGGTATGCTAAGATCGGCCATTTCTTTCTTTGACTTGGTTTCAAACAGTGTGAATTTGATCAAAACTTGTATGTACTACATACCAATGGAGACGCTTTGATTTTTGTTGTATATGTAGATGAATTAATCATTATTGGCAATAATATGATCTCATCCTTAGATTCAAGAAATAGCTTGTTGACTCCTTTGAAATGACAAATGTTGGTACTCTGCATTATTTTTTGGGTCTTCAAGTATTACACTTTGTGATGGATTTTTCATTTCTCAATCTAAAGATTCGGATGGATTTGTTTCACATTTTAAGATCATTGATTGCAATACTTGTGCTACTTGTTTTCAGTCTAGAGTGAAGCTTACTAAAACCTATCAAAAACCCACAGTTGATGCTACACTTTATTGACAGTTGGTCGACAGTATTATTTATCTTACTCACAATTGACTTGACATTTCCTTTGTTGTTAGTGTGGTTTATCAGTTCATGCAAGACCCCAAATAAAGCCACTGGAAATCAATCAAATAAATTGTTTGTTATCTGAAGGGTACCACTCAATTTGGTATTAAGTATTTTAGAAATTTAGATACGCTAGTTGACTACATCGAATTCGACTGGGATGGAAATGGTGATAATCAGAAGTCCACTTATGGCTATGTGTTTCGCTATAGCACTAGAACTTTGGTGTGTTCATGCAAGAAACAAAAGGTAGTCTCTTTTTTGACTATAGAAGTAGAATATTGTGGCATTGTTCAAGCAGGTACTAAAGCAATTTGGATTCACCAACTTTGAGAGCTTGGCTTCTTTTTCAGACCTCGACTACAATCTACTGTGATAACCATATTTCTATACAAGTTGCTAACAATCTTGTTGCCCACAGTAAGATGAATAATGTTGAGATTCATTCTCACTATTTGAGAAAGTAGGTTCATGAGACCATTGTCTCTCTTGAATATTGGAGAATAGAAGATCAGGTTGCTAATGTCTTCACCAAACCTTTAGTTGAAGCCAGATTTATCAAGCTTCATATGATGCTTGGGCTTCAGGAAGCTGCAATTATGGGGGGCGGGGGTGTCCTAGTGACGTAATTTCAACTCCTGAATCTCTAGAGTTGTGTGTTGATGGGAGGGTGTTTAAAAATAAAGCGTTGATGGTTCATCACACATATTATGGGTTCAGTTAGTCAATAATTCAACCTACATCTATATACAATTGCTCGAGCGATCGACCAACACACTACACCATTCAGTTGAGTAGTTAGCATGCTTGCTAGTCGGACAATCGACCAACAATCAAAGATAGTCGAGTAGAAGATCGACCAACCCAAAAATTGACTGTGAGTTGGACGCGTAGGTGGTCGGGTTGAGATTCCTTATCGAGCTAACTTGACAAAGTGGATTTAGCAAAGTCAACTCTAACAACCAACAATTACATGTGGACAAGATCTTTCAGATTCTATGGAAATTGGTTAGATCTTGAGACTATAAAAGGAGACCTCTTGGGTCATTATCAATCATGGAAATGGATATTGTGCAATAGATCATGCATATCAAGATGTGCAACATGAAATGTGATGTTTTGATCACAGTTTTCTCTGCTTAAGGGTTATAACGGTTTCTTTAGACACCACCTGTATCTTAAAAAAAAGGGTTCCTCTTTGATTATCTACAAAACTGTGTCCTCTATTTCATGTCGTGTTCCACCCTATTCCCCAATAGGGCTCATTTTGGCTTAATCCAATAGGAAGAGTGGTGCTCATAAAATCAGTTGTCTCAACTCTCCCAAATTTTCAATTCTATTCCTTTCTTGTGCTATCCAGAATTAAATTAGCAATAGTTAAATAACTTAGACAATATCCAAACAAAATATCATTTGGATTCCAGAAAATGGAAAAACTATTTTTTTTCACTCTGACAACATCATGGGACATTTTCCTCTTCTCCTTGATACTCACCTCTCCCCCCTCATCTCTTGGCTCTAGGAGAAAATCAAAGTGACCTTGTGTGATCTCTCCTCTTGGAATAACACAACTAGAAAATGGCTAGGATGGAACCTCGATGCCCCCCTCGACATCCCAATAATGAAGCAGATCCATCACTGTCACAACTCTATTAATCATCACTAGAATTTGGGGGCAATCTACTAATAAGATGAATTCTCGGGTCCCATAGCCAAATTAAAATTCCACCACCCCCAATACTTGTTGACTCCCACTGTGCTACTCTGATAACCATGGGAATCCAAATAAGCCAAGCCTTTGATTCATGTTTTTGTATGTATCCATCTGGTGAAAACAAGGTACCGATGTAGCGATCTTCCTTCCAGTGGTCAAATTGTTATGAAGGTAACCAACTTTGATACCATGTTGGATTTTCCTTATTTACAGAGCATTATTGTTACTAATGTTATTTTACTTCATTACCATTAACATATATATCATGTACTGAGCAATAGCAACATAAACAAGAGACAGAAAAGAACACAAGAGATTTACCCTCCTGTGTTATGGATACCATAGATAATCGAGTCTTTGTTGATCAAGAATGTGCCAAACTCAACTCCACACAAGGCCCATAATAATCATCATGTGTGCAATCAACATGTCCATCATAAGCATTGGTGTTATTAGCCTAATATGATAGCTCTAATTTTGTATTGAAGGTTGATGTTTTGTCAACCTCATTACACACCTCCTCAATTTGAGTAAATGCATGCACTTCCAATAAGTCATCATTGGGTTCTATCAAATTTCTCTCGTGAGATGAGGCATCCCCATCACCAACCACTTTAGATTTGAACTCTTTTTTTTGGCTTCTCATGTTATAAGTGATGTTCCAATAACTTAGAATTCTCTAACAATGTTGTCAAATTCTTCTTACGTTCTTGAGAAGTTTGTAACAATTCTGCTAAGAGTTCATGTATTGTCTTCATCTCTTGTATGTGATGTAGTCCTCTTAACCCGGAGTCATAAAAAGAACATGTAATACACATGATATTAGTAATACCAGCTATGATACCACTGTAATTTCCCTCCTTATGGATATTATATATTTCCACTTACTACTGTAATGTTCTAGTGGTTTTTTAGTCTAGGATTTTCGTCAAACAATTTGCTACCATGCTCTAGCACCCCTAAAACAACCTTCTTAGATTGATGTCATGTTCTTAAATTGATTGTTGACTTGAATCTTTTGACAAACACTTTGCGGATATGCTCAACCCCACTGTTATACCCCCTTATTTGACTATTGTAGCATGATAGGTGTATTTTTGGTTCAGTGTTTTTGTCAAACACTTTGGTTGTAGGTTACAATCCAAGGCATAATACCTTTGTTTGTTGCTATTGTATTTTTGATTTGGTTTCTTGAGTGATTAGGGCATATGCATATGGTTTTGTGTGCCAAATGAAACTTGCCGCATGCAATAATTACAACAAGAAGAATACAAATGCTCAATCAAACTACTACAACAACAAATAACATTACCAAACTATTAGAACATGTTTATTAAACCAAATCTGAACTAATACATTAACAAAAACTCACAAATTTGAGCTGAATTATTACTGTGTTGGCTTGGTGTACACTTTAACTTGATGGCAGGACTTGGATGGAAAAACACATGTAAATATTGTCTCTGTAATGGTTGTTGATTCGCCCCTCTAAACCGCATGCATTGTTGCTCAATGCAACCTCCGAGCTCTTCACTAATTGTTGTCAAGGAAGAGTTTGGTCACCACAGAGGGGAATGTTTCCCCCACAAATACAAACATGGCTTACATAATAGGTTTCGGTCCCCAACAAAAAGAAAATCGGTTGTAGAAGAACTTGGCCTCCACAAGCATAAATACGGCTCTGCCACTAGATAAATGTGCCCCTACAGTAGA
The DNA here is from genome assembly GCA_032191745.1 of Picea mariana. Classification (NCBI taxonomy): domain Eukaryota; kingdom Viridiplantae; phylum Streptophyta; class Pinopsida; order Pinales; family Pinaceae; genus Picea; species Picea mariana. The sequence continues at coordinate 12,450 of JASDQU010212506.1, forward strand.
ACTCGACCCCCTACAAGTAAAATCAACCCCTATAAATGATGAAATCGACCTCCAAAAGGATACTCGACCTTCCCACTAGAAACTCCAATGCTACAAGAAGAATTTGACATCCTCTAAGGCACTACAACTCCATAAATATACTTCGATATTTTCTAAGGAAAAATGGCTTCCACAAAATATCAAACTACTGCAAAAGATGGTTCAATCTCTTTAAAGATGGATGCAAGTGGAAGATCTAAATGATCTTCCCCATTAATGGATTGGGTGGAATATTTCACCACTGAAACATAATCAACCAAGGTGGAATCTTTTACTACTGAAATCAATCCAAACAAAGATACCACTCCAAACCCAACAAGCTCCAAGAACTCTCCAAATCAAATCATAAATAATCATCAACATAATGAGAGAAAATGAACCCCTATCTCTTCTTTATACATTTTTCACCTTTTTCCCTTCAAGTGACTTCATAATTCATCTTTAATATTTAAGCCAAAATGATTTTATTAAACATTTTTGCTCAAAAAATGATTTACTTGACTTTAAAACATGTTTGGGCAACATTTAGAGTTTTTCCTCCCGGTTCCAACGAGCTATTACACTAAGGTACTCATCTCAGATAATTTATTAAAATGACACCCTTAGTGAAATCCATTAATTAATGTTCAATGATACTTTCAAATTACAGGATAGGCTGAAATGCACCAGAATCGAAATATGACTGTGAAGAAATGACATCAATGATGAAAGATGATAAAATGACCTTTGAAAGAATCAAATAGCTCCTCTAAACCCCCTGACCTCACTGGTAACATCCAATTATCCCTCTAATCAAGCTAACACAAACCCATAAAGTCATCTCCCACTATAGAGCAAGGGAACCCGAAAATGGGGACATTACAAAGGAACAATAAGACCTAATAGATGGTCGCTAATACATAACAAAGGATTTGTTGTGAGACAAATTTGAGTATTGCAAAGATGGCTTCGTAATAAACCCAAATGTTGATTAAGCTTATATAAATGTTAGATTGAGTGGCAGCATTGAAAAACGAAGTTTGAACATTTATATTAAGGAGTGTCACTAGTACATTAAATGTTAGGCATATGAGTAGTTCATAGTTTTAGCTAGGTGTAAGGGTGTATGATTTTATTTACCATGGTTATGATAGCTTGATTTTTGTCGACCAAATGTTTTGGCCTATAGGTTTTGTGTCAACTAAGTTTTTTGGCCAATAGTTTCAGACCATAAGTGGAATAAGTTGTCCAGCACAATAATAAACAGGGGGTATTCATAGCATATACATAACAAAGTGATCTCAAATAATATGTAATAAGTTCATGCCCCTAATTCTTGTTATGTATGTGTGCTCTCTAATTTTACTTCTCTTTGTTCTCTTCTTTTAACACATGCAATCAATGGTGTTAAACACTTTTTAAATCTTTCCCATTTTGAAATGAAACGTTGTTTGATTGTTATAAACAGCCATGCTATTCTTCAATCATTCTCATTGTGTTGTGTTAGAAATGTATTTGATTATAAGTGAGCATGTTTTTCCATATCTCTTTTAGAGATATAACCATTGAACACAATCATGAAACTCTATTGACAAATGTTTCTTCTATATTCCCTAAATATGTGAATATACAATTGACTTGTTTTTTAGTTAATCAATTAATTTACTACTCAAATATCATAGTAACTATCTATATTATGTATTTAACTGAAAATGTCATTTGGTTGTCATAAACATTTGCATGGATCAAATATTAAACACCAACAATTAAAGTTGTCACTGCCAAAGATATTCTCATGGGAGAACTTCACCTCATTGTTGACCAACCAAGAAGCACTAATATGTTCTAAAATAGGTTGTGAGTCCGAAGTCGTGACTATGCAACATCATTGAAAGAAAACTAATTCTAAAAGAAAATGATATACAATGGAAAACTCAGGAATGTTGTTTTCTTCTCGAGATAATAGTAATTCAAATTGCCTAATAATCCAATGGTGGTTCCCATTCATCTTTGACCTTGGATTCTTTAATTGTTGATCTTTTACCAAAACCCTTATTTGACTCACATTTCCTAGATAATATCTTCAACTCTTTTTCAAGTTCGTCATCCATTCTATTGTGTCACACATAATTCTTGGTCTTGAAACTTGATTTCCTTACCATAGCATCATTCCAACCATTTTCATGCATAGTTGGAGCCTCCCAAAGACCCTGCAACAAACATGAAAATTATTGAGTAGCCATTACTATGGAATTGGTTAAAGAGTGTGGCTCTACATATCGGAAGCAACATCCATTTCATTTCAATGTCTTATCATTGTTTAGTAGAGTTCATTCCTTTTTCACTTATACTTTGGAATCCAACATTACATGGGTTTCATGTTGTGTTTGTACACAAGATACAGGGGCATAACACCCCAAAAACATGGCTTACATAATAGGTTTCGCCCCCAACAAGAAGAAAATCGGTTGTCGAAGAACTTGGCCTCTACAAGCATAAATACGGCTCTACCACTAGATAAATGTGCCCCTACAGTAGAACTCGACCCCCTACAAGTAAAATCAACCCCTATAAATGATGAAATCGACCTCCACAAGGAAACTCGACCTTCCCACTAGAAACTTTGATGCTACATGAAGAATTTGACCTCCTCTAAGGCACTACAACTCCATAAATATACTTTGGTATTTTCTAAGGAAAAATGGCTTCCACAAAATCTCAAACTACTACAAAAGATGGGTCAATCTCTTTAAAGATGGATGCAATTGGAAGATCTAAATGATCTTCCCCACTAATGGATAGGGTGGAATATTTCACCACCAAAACATAATCAACCAGGGTGGAATCTTTTACTACTGAAATAAATCCAAACAAAGATTTCACTCCAAACCCAAAATCAAATCATAAATAATCATCAACATAATGAGAGAAAATGAACCCCTATCTCTTCTTTATACATTTTTCACCTTTTTCCCTTCAAGTGACTTCATAATTCATCTTTAACATTTCCTCCAAAATTATTTTATTAAACATTTTTACTCAAAAAAATGATTTATTTAACTTTAAAACATGTTTGGGCAACATTTAGAGTTTTTCCTCCCGGTTCCAACGAGCTATTACACTAAGGTTCTCATCTCAGATAATTTATTAAAATGACACCCTTAGTGAAATCCATTAATTAATGTTCAATGATACTTTCAAATTACGGGATAGGCTGAAATGCTCCAGAATTGAAATCTGACTGTGCAGAAATGACCTCGATGACGATAGATGATAAACTCACCTCTGAAAGCATCAAATAGCTCCTCTAAACCCCCTGACCTCACTGGTAACATCCAATTATCCCTCTAATCAAGCTAACACAAACCCATAAAGTCATCTCCCACTATAGAGCAACGAAACCCGAAAATGGGGACATTACAAAGGAACAATAAGACCTAATAGATGGTCGCTAATACATAACAAAGGCTTTGTTGTGAGACAAGTTTGAGTATTGCAAAGATGGCTTCGGAATAAACCCAAATGTTGATTAAGATTATATAAATGTTAGATTGAGTGGCAGCATTGCAAAACGAAGTCTGAACATTTATATTAAGGAGTGTCACTAGTACATTAATTGTTAGGCATATGTGTAGTTCATAGTTTTATCTAGGTGTAAGGGTGTATTATTTTATTTACCATGGTTATGATAGATTGATTTTTGTCGACCAAATGTTTTGGCCTATAGGTTTTGTGTCAACTAATTTTTTTGGCCAATAGTTTCAGACCATAAGTGGAATAAGTTGTCCAACACAATAATAAATAGGGGGTATTTGTAGCATATGCATAACAAAGTGATCTCAAATAATAGGTAATAAGTTCATGCCCCTAATTCTTGTTATGTATCTCTGCTCTCTAATTTCACATCTCTTTGTTATCTTCTTTTAACACGTGCAATCAATGGTGTTAAACACTTTTTAAAGCTTTCCCATCTTGAAATGAAACCTTGTTTGATTGTTATAAACACCCATGCTATTCTTCAATCATTCTCATTGCGTTGTGTTAGAAATGTATTTGATTATGAGTTAGCATGTTTTTCCATATCTCTTTCAGAGATATAACCATTGAACACAATCATGAAACTCTATTGACAAATATTTCTTCTATATTCCCTAAATATGTGAATATACAATTGACTTGTTTTTTAGTTAATCAATTAATTTACTACTCAAATATTAGAGTAACTATCTATATTATATATTTAACTGAAAATATCATTTGGTTGTCATAAACATTTACATGGATCAAATATTAAACACCAACAATTAAAGTTGTCACTCCCAAAGATATTCTCATGGGAGAACTTCACCTCATAGTTTACCAACCAAAAAGCACTAATATGTTCTAAAATAAGTTGTGAGTCTGAAGTCGTGACTATGCAACATCATTGAAAGAAAACTWATTCTAAAAGAAAACAATATACAATGGAAAACTYAGGAATGTTGTTTTCTTCYTGAGATAATAGTGATTMAAATTGCCTAATAATCCAATGGTGGCTCCCATTCATCTTTGACCTTGGATTCTTTAATTGTTGATCTTTTACCAAAACCCTTATTTGACTCAYRTTTCYTAGATAMTAGCTTCAACTMTTTTTCAAGTTCGTCATCCATTYTATTGTGTCKCACATAATTCTTGGTCTTGAAACTTGATTTCCTTACCATAGCATCATTCCAACCATTTGCATGCAYAGTTGGAGCCTCCCAAAGACCCTGCAACAAACATGAAAATYATTGARTATMCATTACTACRRAWTTGGTTAAAGAGTGTGGCTCTACATATCRGAAGCAACATCCATTTCATTTCAATGTCTTATCATTGTTTAGTAGAGTTCATTCCTTTTTCACTTATACTTTGGAATCCAACATTACATGGGTTTCATGTTGTGTTTGTACACAAGATGCAGGGGCATAACACCCCAAAAACATGGCTTACATAATAGGTTTCGCCCCCAACAAGAAGAAAATCGGTTGTAGAAGAACTTGGCCTCCACAAGCATAAATACGGCTCTGCCACTAGATAAATGTGCCCCTACAGTAGAACTCGACCCCCTACAAGTAAAATAAACCCCTATAAATGATGAAATCGACCTCCATAAGGAAACTCGACCTTCCCACTAGAAATTTTTCGGTATTTTCTAAGGAAAAATGGCTTCCACAAAATCTCAAACTACTACAAAAGATGGGTCAATCTCTTCAAAGATGGATGCAATTGGAAGATCTAAATGATCTTCCCCACTAATGGATAGGGTGGAATATTTCACCACCGAAACATAATCAACCAGGGTGGAATCTTTTACTACTAAAATCAATCCAAACAAAGATTTCACTCCAAACCCAAAAGGCTCCAAGAACTCTCCAAATCAAATCATAAATAATCATCAACATAATGAGAGAAAATGAACCCCTATCTCTTCTTTATACATTCTTCACCTTTTTCCCTTCAAGTGACTTCATAATTCATCTTTAACATTTCCTCCAAAATTATTTTATTAAACATTTTTACTCAAAAAAATGATTTATTTAACTTTAAAACATGTTTGGGCAACCTTTAGAGTTTTTCCTCCCGGTTCCAACGAGCTATTACACTAAGGTTCTCATCTCAGATAATTTATTAAAATGACACCCTTAGTGAAATCCATTAATTAATGTTCAATGATACTTTCAAAATACGGGATAGGCTGAAATGCTC
>JASDQU010212508.1:0-10358 GCA_032191745.1 Picea mariana
CTCATGGCATTGATGTCAACATCCTTGAACTTCTCCATAGCTGCAACGTTTTGCAGTTCCTTCTCTTCTCCTTCTTCAAACTCTGTCTTCACGATCTTTCATTTCACAATATCCAGCACTTTATTCTTAGCAAGGATGAGTTCAATCCTTGTCTTCCATGCTCTGAAGTTAGAGGCTCCATCTAACTTTTTCTCAAACTTCATAGAGTTAGACTTGGCTTGCTTGACTTGGTCAAACCCTAGATTTGACCAGAAATTCAAACTTCACGTCTTGGCTTGTTGAGAGTATCAGGAGATGCGTTGGGCTAGAGTGCACTGATTTATCTGGAGATTATTCACTTAAGGTGCCTCAACAAGAGGTTTAGGTTTTCTGCAACTGATCTTGCTAGTAACCCTAGTGACAGTGTCCTGGAAGCTGCTTCTGCTAGTAACGCTAGCGGTAGTTCCTTAGGGAGCTCAATATCCTAGCGGTTGTGTTTCCTTCCAGCATTTAGACTGAATGAAGGAGGTGTGGGCCCATAAACTGTTAGAATATAGAAGATGGTGAGCTCGTTTTACCATTGATGATACCCTTCTCACCCAAGCATAGGCCGAAACCACCCACCAAGAACCTTAACCTTGACTGAGAATTACTCCGGAAGAAAACCCTAGGCTAGATATCCAAACAAGGTGTAGCGCATATTCCTCCAAGGATAGCGCACTAACAATAGCTTATCAAATAGTCCAAACCCTAGCCAAGAGATAGTCCAAGCTCATACTGAAAACTAGTTGTTTTTGCAGTTGCAACTGCAGCTCTCCTCCACATGTGCACACCAAACTAGGAACTACAATTCTGAGATGCTGTCAGATGAGAACTGGCACCCTGTATTTATACTGGTTCTGCCATATTTGTTGGGGCCGAATTCTCCTTCTAGATATGTGTCTGTTCAGTATATTATTATTATTTCTGGCCGACTTCTTCTCTTGGAGGATAATAACCTAATATAAATTATCTTCTTGAGACGACAAGACTTCTAGGGTTATTAGCCAACTCATTAGTGTTTTCTCTTTCTCTCTGGAGTCTCCTATATTTGTTAGGTTCACACATGGAGGTAAATAGCTCCCACAGATACCATAATATTAACAGCTGCTTGGCTGTAGATTCTCCTGAGACATTCAACAACACCGAATCTTCTAGGCAGAGTCAGATAGTACTCCTTCCTCTTTTGTCCAACTTCTCCCAATATTCCTTCGACATACTAGTAGGTGGTTCACTAGTAGTTTCTGCACTGGTAGGTTCTATACCAGTAGTATGTGTGCCAGTAGGCTATGTAACAGGATTCACAACGATCCATTGTTATTTGTCTACAAGAAGGTCCTCCATCTTCAGCTTCCATAGCTCAAAGTTTTTACCGTTGAACTTCTCTATCTCGATTCTAGAAGAACTTTCCATTCCTCTTTTTGCACTCAAATCACCACTACAAAAGCTCCCACTAAACCCAAGTTTATCACATACGCAAGATAAAATTGGTCTATCAAGACCGAGCCAAACCCTCAACAACAAAGGCATCCCTCTGAACCCAAAAATGAGCTCTGCTACCAGATGTAAGTTTTAAACCTATGAAGTAAAGCAATGCATATAGATTCTTAAGCAAAACAAAATTTAAACAATGGCTCATACACATAATACACAGAGATTTTATACTGGAAACCCTCAACCGAGAAAACCTTTCTTATATTCATTATCTTGAATTTCACCATTCACCATACAACATATACAATGTTTTTAGGTATTCCTTAGATACCAAAACCCTAATCCCTTAATCCGAATTAGTTTACAAAACCACTAAAAATAGCAAAAACCGCCCCCAAAATTTTTTTGGGGTGCTGCCTCGAATGTTGCACGTAACTAGGGGCAGGGTATACCTGCCCCCCCTTAGGAAATTTCCTGGTGCACACGACACAAAGAGAACTACTAGAGGGATCGTTAGACGTAGTTATCATATCTGACGCGCCCACACACACACATGAAATGAATATAACACATACCCAACAATTACCTTTCATCCCTCTAAGCATCACCTTTTTCCCACTCTCTTCATTGAAGGAAATCTCCATGGTTTTGTAGTTGGTGGTGATAGGTCCCAATGTACTAAGCCACTCAACTCCCAAGATGATATTAGTATTCGATAGATCCATCACATAAAATTATTGTGCCAAATAGTGCCTAACCAAAGTAAGTTTCATTCCTGGAATATACCTGTCACAATGCATGGTGTGCCCCCCTACTACCTCCACACTAAATACCTCAAACTCCATTGTAGGTATTTGCCTTATTTTCATTAAGGATGAATCTATGAAGTTGTTTGAAGCTCCATGATCAATGAGTACTGAAACATTTTGTCCCTAAATCACTCCTATCATCCTGAACGTATTGAATCTATGTACCCCACTGATGGATTCTATTGTAACCTTCCTATCTGCTGTAAGGCTGAAACCTGCTTCTTCCCCTTCTTCATTCTCTATAGGGTCCAATCTAGGTGGGTTTGCTTAAATGTTATGGATATGGAAAAAATATTCTTCCTCCTCATCATAAAAAATCACCTCAATATAATGGTCCTTGCCCTTACCCATGCATTTGTGCCCTGTGTTAGCACCATGATTTTCATAGATAAGGCTAGAGGTTTGTTAGCAGTTTTCAAAGTCAAGCCTGTTAGCACCAATATTGTTTTTATGCCTGGCATCATCTAACATCTACAAGGGTCGGTTTCAAAGGGAAGATTTATCATTTATTATTTACATCTCCATTTGCAGCTGCATGCTACAAAATTACTTGTGCGTTGCAAAATTCACTGCGTGATACAAACTTTGCTATGCATCACGCAAAGAATATTGTCGTGCAAAGGACGTTATCACGCAAAGGATGTTGTCGCGTAGAGAATGTTTTCGTGCAAAGGATGTTGTCGCGTAGAGGATATTGTCGTGCAAAGAATGTTGTCATGCATAAGATGTCGTCGTGCAGAGGATGTTGTCGAACAGAAGATGTCATCGCACAGAGGATGTCATTGCATAAACGATGTTGTCGCATAGAATATGTCATCACGTAGAAGATGTCGTCGCATAGAAGATGTCATCGCAAAGAGGATGTTGTTGCGCATATGTTGTTGTCCCGTAGAATATGTTGTCGCACATAGGATGTTGTCGCTAAGAGGATGTTGTTGCACAGAGGATGTTGTCACACAAAGAATGTTGTCACACAGAGAATGTTGTCACTCATAGAATGTTTTCGCGCATAGAATGTTGTCGTGTTGTGTAAATGACTGGTTTAGTGGTCAACTACAAGATCACTTTCTGATAAACTGGAGAAGAATTTTGAAAATCCTCGAGAATTTTTTGTTGAGGAAAAACCAAATAATAAAAAACTCTCTCAGATTTGAAAACTGTTTCATATTTTGGGATATTTGAAGGAATATTTGAGCCCTATTTTTCAGTTTTCATGATTTTCTGTCCAAGACATATTTTTGCGACACATATTCCGGCCAAATCGAGACTAATTTCAAGAAACAAAGAGAGGCTTTTCTTTATAACGAGATTAAATACAAAAATTTCTCTTAGTTTTGAAAATCGTTTTTTATTCGTGATATATGATGTCATCTTTAATGCCTATTTTCCCAGTTTGTTGTGCAATCCACTATGTTTTTTGTTGTAGGTTACTGTTGCATAGAAAACTTGTTGTGCAGGGGTGACAGAGTGTCCAGCAATGAAAATGATGACTTATCACAACCGTATGGTTGAATTTTGATCATGATCAATGATTGTAAAGAATATTTCGGTTACGATTATTATTTGGCAAAGTTGGGTTTTCTATTTTTAGTAAATCCATTGAAGTTATTGTTCTCTTTCAAATAAATCAGATCCATAATTCTAGGAGAGGGGAGTTCGACCCTAGTAGCCAAGGGTGACATTATTTTTCTATATATGGGGATCATTTTCATGTAAAAGGGGTTGGTTAGCAAAATAGTGTAGACAATGACTATTGAATGTAGTTTTTGAATTCGATTGAAACTTAATGCAAAGGTCCTGAAGCTTTGATGAAAAGTTTCTAATTGTAGCAGTTTGATCTATTGTACTCTCTCTTTGTGTACATGATTTATTTCTTTCTTTATATTCATATCTATATTTTATCTAAATCAAAATGTGATTTTGAATCTAGAATTCACCGCGTAGTGATTTAGATTCGAGTCGTTTAGATGATTGTGTTTCTTCTAAGAGAACTTGAAATTCATCCCCAATGGTGCTCCAAGTTGCTTCATGTGTTTTTCTCTCGCCAATACAATGATTTTTAACTGAAATATTGTTGCTTACTTAGCCTTTGTCCTCTAAAGATTAGTCACTAAGTCAATCACTCTATCATTTTCTTAAATTGACTCCATAGCCCAAGGTATTGCTTTCTTTGGCCAATAGAACCATAAATATTGTATGAAAGTGTTAAATCTAGCTGACAGTTTAAAGCCATACCTTGTATAGAGACGAAGTCTCAGAGAAAGCCCTATACAGGTTGGAAAGGTTAGTTTTCGGCCTCAAAGTTGATTTGTAGGCTGCCTCTGTCATTCGTTTCCTTAGCCGAACGGATTTTACATAGCCCTAACATTTCGGTGTTATTGCCAGGGAACAAAGGTGAAATATTCCCTGGGAGAAACAAAAAATTTTAGATCTAAGTACTGATGTTGAAAAATTTTCAAACACATAAAGCTTGTACATCATTCACCTGGCGACTCCATTTTCAAGAATCTAGAATTCAAAAATTTCATGGCGACTCCACTATCTAAAGACTCAGTAGCCTGAAAATTTTATTGGCAACTCCAATCAAACTTCAAATATGGTTCAGAGACTCGACTGGAGGATGAGATCCATTGACAGAGCTATGCAAGGATATCATGGGAGAAAAAAAGTACATAAAGTTGAGTTTTTTCCAAGACATAATATTTTTTGTTACTAAGTACTTTTCGTCCTTTCCTGAACATGCTAAACAAATTTTTCTTTACATGTTGCATTCAAATGATGATCATGAGAATCTTGAAATTGTATATTATCCTCCTAGATTTGTATATATATCTCCTCAGTTTATCACCGATTTTGATCAAAATCTTCCATCTGAGCCATGTGATGACCATATCCAAGTTGATGAGCCTCATGAAACCAAGGTTGATGTCTCACCTCTTGTACTTTATCCAACACCCTCCAAGATTCAGCATAGATATAGTCCTTTAAAATGACCTCACATCCTTCATGACTTTCTTCCAGAGCACTATAAGTATCTACCTGTGTTTGATGGAGAACCTAATGTCATCACAACTGAAAAACAAATTGAAGATTTTGAACACTTTATATATTTGTTTGAGATTGATCATGATGATGTTTGTATGAGGGCCTTCTCTCAATCCTTGAAAGGGGATACCAAATATTGGTTTAAACATTTACATCCAGAGACAATTAGCTCATGAGAGGAATTGAATAATGTATTTTTGAAGTTTTGGGGCAAGGAGAAATATTTGGATCTACAGCTTACATAGTTCTATGCCTTGAGAAGGAAGAGAAATAAAACTATTTCTACATTTAGAAGAAGGTTTTCCGATATTTATTACAATTTTCCCAAAGAAATTAAACCCATTGAAGCTGCTACCATGCTCCATTATGCAACAACTTTTCATCCATATTTGTCTTTCCTTGTGATGGAAAGAAGACCTAAGTCCTTCCAGAAAATGTTTAATGATGATCAGAAGATTCAACACAATATCCAAGCATGTAAACATATTCAAAATCAGGAGTTGGATGCTAAATAACATGACAATGAATATGAACATAAAACAATTGATTTGAATCTTGAGCAGAGAGTTAATAATATCATATGCCCTCTTGAAGTTTTAAATGCTAATGATTTTGAAAAGTATTATATTCCACTTATTGAAAGAGAAGGTACTAATTTAGTTTCTGATCCATCCCATGATAAGCATGGGGATGATTGTTTTATGTATTCATTTGTAGACAGTCAAGAAAATGAATTTGCAAATCAGTTTGTTGAAGACCAGATTGATGTTCCAATCCTTTCCTTGTTAGATGACATTGTAGATGTTGTTGATTTCCCTATATATGATGAATATGATGATGATTATGATGTTGACTTCCTAGAACAACCAGTTGCATGTTCTCTATCATAAAATGTACCTTTTCAGCAGTGTAATGAGAGCAATCAACCTACATATCACAGTTACAAAGAGGAAAGTGTTGAATCAGCTGAACGAAATTCTTTACCTTTATACTTTTCTTCATTTAAATTGTTGAAAGAAAATTCTAATATCATCACTAAAGAAAATGAATGTGTGTTGATGCCAAATCACACTGACTCACTGGAACAAATTGACAAGAATTTGCAGCAATCTTCTCATGTATTTGATGACCCTGTGACTTTCTATGTAGAAGGTCTTGTCAAGTCAAAATTGCAGCCATTGGCCGAAGATGAATCTAAAAATGAGTATGTTTAACAATCCAAAGACATTTAAAAATTTGCATATGACAGCAGTGAAGAAAATGGAGAAGGTGTTGGCCCTTGACCAAGTTTTGAGGAACACTTGGTCATATTTGACCCTTTTTGGACATCGACACCCTATCAAAGATGGAGCGCCAGGAGAAGCAGAGATCACAGGATCTTGGCCCACTTTTGGGGCCCTATTAGGGTTTTGGGTTAATGTAATGGAAAAGGGATGTCGGCCCATGGGTTTACCCATGTTTTAGGCCTATGTTGTAAAGTATAAATAAGTAGCTAGGCAATGTAAGAAGTTTTGATGGCTTAGTGCTAGTAATTAGATCTGTGTGATCGAATGTAAATTTTTTGTGCATAATTGTAAGAGGCTTGCAGAACTAAGTGCAAGTGATGTAAGTGCTAAGTGCATGGACTGTAAAAAGGCTTGGTGATAGATCTACTCGGGGAAGGAGGATCTGGCGAGGTGCGCACAAATCTCCTGTCCTATGCAGAGTACAATTAAGATTTGTGCTGTAATCAAATTGACCAAAGCTAATAAAGAAGAAGAAGACTTTTTGGACATAGCCCCAAGGTGGGGGTGAACCATGTAAACCTATGTGTCATGCTTTGTGTTGTTTCTTCCTTGTGATTTTACTATCTTGATAAGTGCTATGCCATGACTAGATAGATTTGCTTATGCTTTGTGATTCACTAGATGTATATGAATAGTATATCTAATGTGTATGAGGATGCTTAGTGCTAATATATAGCATCTAATATGTTTTGTTGTTGCTAAGAACTGAAATATATTATATCTGAGCAAGTACTGGGATGTTCTGTCTTATCTGTGAAGTAAAATAAGGGTGAATAAGTGATGAATGAATGATGCTAAGTGATCTGTAAAAGATATAATCACATATCTCTGTCCCATATAAGGTTGCAGACACATGAGTCTTGCAACCAACCCTGCCTCTACCTCAGGTGAGACTTCATCTGCTTCGCAGGTGTTGCCAAAAGGGTTGGTAGTTAGGGATTTTTTGGTGCGCTCTTGAGCGTTGAACCTTGGGTCTTCCTCTATGCCAACAAATGGTTCTGTTGATAGGACATGAAGCTGTGATTGTTGGGAACTAAGGAAGAAGAAATTTTTTGCAAAAGGAAGCTCTGTGCATGGATCTGTTTTCTAGGGCACAAATTTTTACTTGACCTGTAAAGCTTTGTGTCGAGAATAAGGTTAGATCTGAAGAAAGGAAGATCAGATCCAAAGAAAAGAAGCGAGATCTAAATGCTCTATGCCAAGAAAAATAAAAGTGGAAATTTATGAAAGAAAGAAGTCAGGTCTGCAGAAAAGAGTTAAGATCTGTAATCTCCGTGCTCTAATAAAGGTAAGAATAGTCAAAATCTTTTAGATCTGAAAGCTTTGTGCTTTGTAGAAGTAGGATAAGTGAATTTTTTTGTTTCTAAAGCATGGATCTAGGTATGCTTGATAGATTTTGTCCTAGCTTCAAAACTAGGGCATTAATAGATGAAACAAAGTTTGATATGAATAGATTTGATAAGTATAATGATAGATATGTTATACCTATGCATAGAAAGAACGTCTGGACTAACAAGTGGATGCAATATCCTAGAAAGAGTTTTGTGTAGGCTAGCTACCATGATCCTGGTGCATAGTACAAAAGAAGTTGGGGAACATTTAAACGAAAGAGAGGGTTAACCCTCTGTTACAATTGTAGAAGACCGGGACATATTGCTAAGGAATGCCCTGGTGGAATACCTAGTTGTCTCTATTGCAAATCTTTGGACCATGAAGTGTTGGATTTCCCTAGAATGATTGTTAATCTTGAAAGAATGAATTTGAATGAAGAAAACCCTAAGATAGATCCAGAAATAGTAGAAACTCAGAAGGAATCAGAAAAGATATTGCTACAGATGAAAAACACCTTAAATGATCACCAACATGTTAGGATATCAGATATCTTTAAAGAAAAGGATCAAGTCGAAGCAAGAATAGGGGACTTTGACATTTACTGTATTCTTTATGAAGAAACACAAGTGAACAATATGCCATAAAGAACTTGGAAAGCTATAGGAAAGCCTGCCATGATCCCTTCCTTAGGAGGGACAAGTTTATTCAGAGGAAAGCTAGTAAACCTATGTGGAAGGCTCGCCTAGATACCTATGACTGTCAATGGAACTTCGACAGAGGAATACTTTGATATTATTAAATTTGTTGAAGACAACGCCTCGTTTACCATGGTCATAGGAAAACCTTGGATTGTTAGAGAACAAGCCAGACGAAAACAGGAAGAAGAAGTTTTGGAACAGAAGAAGCAAGAGTTAAAAGAATTTATGACCAGAAGGATCGCGCACTTGATTGAAGAACAGAAGAGAAGAACGTAGATATTTAATACCATCAACTCCGATGTTGAGGCTAAGAGAACACTCGAGGATCCGTAGAATATTGAGTTACCTATTTTTGATACAGAAGAAGTATTATCCAAAATCCCTAGGAAATACTTTCAACAACGTGAAGTAACTAAGACCACATAAGATAAGCATCATAATGGTAAAAGCATTACTGAGATGAAGCTCACTGGGAAGAAGGCTAGAAAGTTAATAAAGAAAAGGGATAAGACTGTAAGGTTACAAGAGGTTCTAGAGGATACTTCCCAGATAGAAAAATTGCAGAAATGGAACTTCGTCGAGATATCAGAACAATGACATAGAGTACTTCACCATGAAAAAGCAATATAGCCATTGGGGAAAATATATCCGTTCGACTTCTGCTCCAAACAAGAAGAAAATAAATAAAGGTTCGCCATCCAACCGTTGAAAAGTGCCATAACGGGTCAAGCAAGAGTTAATGAAGGATCATAACCATTGCCAACAAACCATTACTAAGTTTCCCTACTTATTCCATCGCGCCATGCACTGAGAATAATTTTTTCTAAGTGAGAATTTGAGCACAAAACCTAAGATTAACTCACCCTGAGATCATTACCTTGTTCCCATACTATTCACTGTAGTCTCAGAATTCCTCTCGCACCCGAGATAGTTGACCCAAGATTGTATGTTGGACGAGCTCAGCACTGCTGAGAAAATCGTTGAAGAAGTTTTAATTGACTTAATGACTAATAGAGTCATGTTGGAGCGAGGAATGTCTACAAGTTTATAGGTATCGTCCTCGGGAACCTTGCTAGCTTCCCCCTACACTGCTCAAGCAGGACCATCCCGACTGCCTTCAGAAAGACGATCTAAGCTTGAAAATGACTTCACCACTGTGAAGATGATCCCAAGTATCTTTCCTAAGTATATCCCACCACTAAGCGGCACAGTGAATCGAGACACTGTACCCAGAGACTTCGACTATGCTGTGGTCACCATGTACCTCCTGAAAGGGATGTGCGCAGTTTGTGCTGACTAGGATAAGCTCACGACGCTGAAATTTAGTGATTTTAACCTTGGAGATCGCAAGGTTTACAGTATGCTATCCCCTCACAAGTACTTAACTATCACAAAAGGAAGGAACCCAAAGATTTTCCCTCAACAATGGACCCATAACCTCACGCAGTCAACCCTCCTCAATGTAATGAAGATTCCTCATTTCAGGAGGCATCAGGAAGTGAATGCATGCGTCAGATTGTTGTTGTCCTGCTACCACGAAAGATAATTATTGTTGGACTGCCGCATCACTGTGGATCCAATTCTGATCAATCGGATCACAGGGATAAGCATGCAGGGCCCTGACCCACACAAGTTTTACCCTGGAAAGACCGTAGATTGTGCTCTCGCCCAATGAATAAAAGACACATATGGAGATGTAGAGAAGGGAATGCGAGGTTACAGGGTAGCCTCCATTG
>JASDQU010212509.1:7650-18557 GCA_032191745.1 Picea mariana
CCAGCAACAAGAGAAGAATGTGCTTCCCTTATCATGTTGACTCTTTCACCCTATGAAAAACATATCTTGCCAAGATACAAAAGTTTACCATGCACATAGGAATCCAATTCCACAACTTGGTTAGTACGACACAAAGTTGCATAAACATCTTTGAAATCAACATCTATAGCATATTGTTCAACATAGCTCTCATGCATGATAATATTATGCTTATAAATAACTTAATATATAACAATAGGCCTTGTAAGCATATCAACAACTTTGCCATAAGTGTCTTTCTTATAACTTATCACCAAGTGGAATACATAACTTGTTAAGGCATGCAATGGAGATTTATTTTATTTCAAAGATTTCTTCTATGTGTCTCCTTCAACAATCATATTTGTAGTCTTGTTCAAGGCTTTGAAATCTACCCACATACACCATATACCATATTTTTCTGGTACCAAACCAATTGGTGAAATGCATGGCGATGTGCTTGGTTTGATGACCCCTTTGTCAAGCAACTCTTGGTCTTGATTTATTATTTCAGCATTTTCCATGAATGACATACTGCACATGTCAATGTTTGGAATAGGACCATCTTATTTCAATAGATCTCATGTTGGATACCCCTTTTAGGAGGCAATCCCCTTGGTTCCTGAAACATCTCAACATTTTCGTTATCAACCTCATATAAATCAGATTGTAATTTTTCATCACATCCTTGGAAAACTTCTTCTTCATCATTGTCTTTGGGTTTAATCATCAAAAGTACAAGGTTCTTACTAGCATTGACTAGTCTCTTCATTTGTCCAACATTTGTAAGTGACAAATTCATCTTCTTTATATGTGCTCTAACAATTTACTCAACTCCATTTTTAAGCAAACGATACTTGTTCTCATGACGATGAAATATGTCTCTCATATCATATAAGTATGGGTTTCCCAACACAATACCACAAATATCCAATGGAATAACATCAAGCTCTACCTCATCTATATAGTTTGCAGTGATGACAAATCTAATTTTACACCTTCTTGTCACATGCAATTTGGCATTGTCACATATCCATCCTAGAGGGTAAGGTTTAGGATGTGGAGTAGTTTCCAAATTCAATTTCTTGATAGTGTCTTAAGAAACGAGGTTTGCGTGTGATCATGTATCAAATAGAGTATCTATCTTAGTATTTTTTGAAACTATCCTTATGTGAAAAAGCTCTATTCTTTATTTTTCATGTTGAGTTACATTAAGGCTACTACTACTAGAAGAACTAGTACTTGCAATAGAATTCTTACTTTGAAAACCCATGGCTGTGATTTTTGTTTCATATTCCGAATCAAATCCTAAATCTTGGTGTATAGTTGCAGCAATGTTTGGTTTCTCTTTGTTGCTGAAATTTTTGGGTCTCTTTTCAGGATGAAGTTTCCAACAATGGTCTTCATCACAACCATCCTTTGAAAAATGTTTACATGAGGGTTTCTCTCTCTCTTTCTTGACTGAAGCATTTTTTCTTTCCATTTCCTTCAAAATTCTTCTTTCCCTTGTCTCTATTGTTAAAAGACTTCTTTCTACCCTATTAAGGTTCATTCCTTCATCTTGCCTCTAAATGAGTTTCATGTACACAAACTTCATCTATATTTGAAGGGTTAAACATAAGTATTGTATGCCTCAAGTAGCTATGCAAACCTCCAATGTATTTGATTAAAGTCTCTTGAGAAGACAAATCTATACCCAAAACCAAAGCTCTTCTCCTAAATTCTTGAGTGAAGCTTTGCACATCTTTCCCTTTAGCTTGCCTAAAGATTTTCCAATCCATAATAGCTTTCTGCATGTATGCTAATGGATAAAATTGCCTTCTAATTGCAACAATAAAATCATTCCAAGAGGATAAAACTTTACCATGTTTCTTCATGTTCTCTTGAGTTTTGGCTTCCCACCAAACTAGTGTTACACCTTCCAATCTAAGAGAGGCAATATGAACTTTGGTTTCATCATCTTGGATCCTTTGTATCCTACAATACACCTCTATTTGGCGAACCCAATTTTCCAACCTTTTTGCATTCACCTCTCCATTGTACATAGGCAATTCAAATTTAATATCAAGCTTAAGTAAAGGAGTATGTGCTATAGTTTTACCATGCTCCTTTGGAGAAATAGGAGTTGGTTTTGAAATAGTAGAGGAAGAAGAAGATGGAGGTGAAGGAGGTGGAGTTCCACCATTCCATTTTGGAGTGTTTTCCTCATTGTCTCCATCATATTTTGGAGGATTAGAACTTTCACTTTGCATTCTTGCATTCCTTTCATCAAATAACACTTTCATCATTTCAGCCATATCAAAGAAAGATTTCCTGAAAGTTTCCTCTTCTGAAGAAAGGTACTCTTGACTCCCCAGATGAGCCATGCTTGGTGAATGTCTCCTTGAACCCTGGGGTGAATGTGAAACTCTCCTTCTTGAGAGTTGAGAACTTGGATCCATAAGTTGTCCTTCTCCTCTTGTGAGCTTCAACCTTGTAAGAATCAGATAACAACACTTTCACAAACAATCAAACCCTCAAACCTATGCTCTGATACCAACTGATCTGAAAATGAAGAGGACTTGTCTCTTTTAAATTGAAAGTGTAAAAAATGGTATGTGTTTGGGTAATTGGATCAAGTTAATAACACATAATTTTAATGATTTTTTACTTAATCATGAACTACATATCATTCATATAACAACCATAAAAAATTAACACATAACACAACAAATGATAAAGGAGTTCACCCCTCTATTGGGCTACATCTCCTGGTCCATCTTCCCTTGGATCATTTTCATTATTGTTAAAAAGTTCTTTCACAGTGCTCAGAATACAAAATATATGGCTCCAATGGCTCCAAAACGTCCACAAACCCCTAGTTGGGCTTTTTCTGCACCTGGTTTGGCAAAAAAATGGAGATACACCTCCTAGAAGTTTTCCCCTTCAAGCTTGTTGTACCTTCTTGCAAAATTGCACCCTATGTTTGAATAACTCAGCCTCTGTGTGTTTTCTGTGCCAAATCCCAACACATGCCATAATCTTGCAAAACAAGCAGAATTGTAGGACCATTTGTACGTTGGCCCCTTTTCCTGGCGGAGGTAAAGGTCGCATGGGCCATGTGGCCTAGCACCGACATGAAAATTAGCACCTACCAAATCCATTGCAATCTCCACTCTCTAGGTTCATATGGGACGGTCGTGTGCTAAACATCTGTGCCTTTTGGGCTTAAAGGTCATGGGCTAATAGTTCTGCACCAAATGTTACAAGTAAGGGTCGTATGGTGTATGCTCCGGGGATTAGCTCAGAGTGCTAACAATTGCACGCACCAACGGTTATGTGGACAATCACATGGTATAGTTTGAACCAGGGGTTGGGGATAGGCCCCGACCCTTTTTCTACCAACCATACCAAACTTTCAATTCAAATGATATTAAACAGACTATAGGTGTAAGAAATCCCCACGAGCAGGCTGGTAGCCTGACTCCTTCCAAACCATTGACGTGTCCACTCAGAGGTCAGGGGTTCGACCCTCGTAGACTTCACCACAATTTTATCAACTAGAGGGGTGCCACATGGCAACCCACAACTGGGCCACATGGCACCATATCACTTGCCAAATATATGACACATGTCACAACCTGATTCGTCCACCTATTTTCCCCATAGCATGCCCAGTCAACATGCCAACTCATCACTGCCATGTCACTATAGGTTCATATGGACTGTATGGTCAGTTTCCACATCAGCACTGTACGAACTGTATGAAATGTACAGTAAACAAAATTTTGTCAGTTAGGCCAAATGAATAGAACACGATATCTCACTCATACAACGTCTGTTTGATCCCATTCAAGTTGCTTTGGGATCATGAGGATGAGGCCTACACACATGTCTATTTTGAAGCAATTCCAAGAACTTTGATTTTTGAGAAAAACTTGATCCCTCGGATCATCGGAAGATATTCTCTAGGTATTGGCTATATTCTCTTGCATATCGCTAAAATTCTGAGAAAAAGTGTTGGCATTACCACTTCTCTACTTTGGATCCAAAGTGCTTCCCAATGATGTGTATCGTGCTGCGCGACATCATCCTACTCTATCACATAAATATGAGTAGGTGGGATCTTTCCATCCAATTAGCGATATCAGTATGATGAGCCAAGAGTAGTGGAATTCGGTTCCCAATTCCTACACATCTTTGTAGTCATCTAGGAATAAATTCAATAAGTATGGGGCCCAACTGAGCATGGTTTCATTTGCGCACTGCACTGTCACTGCGACAACTCCTGGAGGGACCTCCTCCTTGCTACATTTTCGAAGGAGTTTGCATGCCATCAATTTTGTTTCCATTTTGGTGGTTGCGTCACTAATCCATTTTATGATAATTCTATGCAATCCCCTTTCTGTCCCATAAGTTTTCTTTATCTCTTCCGCGAGTTCCTTTTCCTTGGTTTTATCATCCATGTATTACACAGGCTTCTTTCCATCTGATGGTAGTCCTATGATGAACGAAATTAGTTCGACATCGATGGAGACTATTTCATCCAGACAAAAAAATCCTCCATGGAGGAATGACAATAACTTCTTGACACAGTTTTTCACGTCTTCCCCCTTTCATAAGTGAGGAATCTCCAACAAATTAAGAATCCTTGTATTTTCCAAGCTTTCCACCCATTGCTTTGGCTACAACACTGGATCTCCTAACGGCCCTATGCCCAGGCTCTCCATATACACCTGTTGTGAAATTTATGGGAACTTGTTGGTGTCAAACACATCATGGTATGTGTACTGTAACCTTCTGAATCAGCCTAGTAAACTTGGCATGGCCTACACCCCATTTGGAATGCACAGAAAAATGATAGAGGCATTGGAATGCTTGCGCAGGGACCGCACGATGGGATGTTTCCCCTTTCTCTATGTTGGTGTGCTATATGTCCCAGCCTCTGGTTCTCTTTATTCCCATCCCGACTCTATTTTCCCCATGATATCTTTGAGTTACACTTCCTCCTGTTGCATGGACTCCACCATAGGTTGTGAACTTGGTCGATCGAATTATGTCCTCTCACTGTCAATGCCATTTTCTTTGTGGGATGCTTCTTCCCTAGAAGGTTGTTGTGGCTTTCCTATTCTTAATGGGTCTTGGCCCCATACATTTTCATGTGAATCGATGTCCATCTCAACCATCGTCGGGGCCTACCCTCTTCCTCTACCTGTGTGGTGCTCATTGGTTCAGTCTGTGGCAAGGGAATTGTGTCGACATCGACGATTCCCTTTGTCTATGTGAATGCATGTTCTGCCTCTGCGGTTTCTTGCGATGACCTGTGGCTACTGCGTTCTTTCTGTGTCATTTGGATAGGTGCGCCAACCTTTGGAGGTGCCATCATGGGTACCTCTTCTTTCTCTAGTTGAACTTCAGTTGCTACGATTTCTGAACTCACTTATTCACCACATGTCTTCGTGCTTCTTAGCTTTGTGGGTATGTAAATTCACAATACGTATCATTTAACCCATGTTTTCTTTATATATGGGGTGTCATAATTGTCATGAATCTTCTCAGAGATGCTTATTGATGGTCATAAATGTGTTAAATCTTTTTTAGCATGCTTCATTAAGTTTCATAAATACTCAATTCGTGCCTTTTTACCTCGGCGATCGGTTTTTTCTTTTTTGACCGTTGGCCTGGTTTTCAGTACATCGTACGTTTCTATTGTAACTTTTCCCTTAGCGTGCTCTGTTTTCTTCCTGTCATCCATATGTTTGGCGCGATCGCTTTTTATTTTTGTCACGTTGGTTCCACTAACTGTTGTGCACAATATTTCCCAGTATTTTGTGTTTTTCCTCTTTTTCTACTTTTGTCTTCCTTTTTTCTTCTTTTTCTACTTTTGTCTTCCTTTTTCTTCTTTTTCTACTTTTTTCTTCCTTTTTATTATTTTTCTTCTTTTGTCTTCCTTTTTATTATTTTTCTTCCCTAATATGTACTATAGTAAACTATTTATATGAATTTCTTAATGTGTTGTAACATTTAAGGGTTAGTAGGTCGACTGTCCCTGTACAGTTTCAGTCAACTACCATTGATCATGCCTTTCAATTATCCTCCCAAGTCCTTTAGTTGTACATATACCCCATCTGTGACAGTATTTACTTCATATGGCCCTAGCCAATGCACTCTAAACTTACCATGGCGTTGCAAAATATTATTGTCATAGAGAAGAACTAAGTCTCCCTTCTTAAAGATCTTCTTTTTAATATGTCTGCCATGCCAGCTTCTACCAAAATTTTGGTTGTTCATGTTCCAACACGCACCTTCTCAAAATACTATCTACACCCATCTTGTATAAATGACCTGCAATGAGTTGATAGTCTGCATCTCTGCACAGTGCTAAAGTGTTGTGGCGCAACCCCTGTACTTAAATATTCAATAATATCAACAAAGTATTCATCAAGTATCTGTATTGAAAATAGTTGTGCATCAGGGTAGTTGTCTTCCAAGTTAGTAGGTTATTCTCCATTGGTTATCCTTGACAGGTGATTAGGTCCTGCATTCAACTTCCCTAGTTTGACTATTACTTCAAAATAAAATTCTTGGAATAATAACGTCCATATATAGATCCTCCCCCCCAACAATGTCTTTTTGACTAGATATTTGAGGGCATAATGGTATGTGAACATTTTAAAGTGTTTTCCCAGTAAATAGTGCATGAATTTATGAAGTGCATACACCATAGCTATGCCTTCTCTTTCTGTGGTGTTGTAATTATTCTCATATTCTGACAACTTTATTATTGCAAAGGCTATAGAATGGTCTAAGTCCCATGCTCCTGGTTGCGCCATAATTGCTCCAAGTGCTATAGTTGATGCATCTGCATGCACATGAAATGTCTTTTCCCAATCTGGAAATACTAATATAGGGGCTGTCACCATATTTTCCTTTAGAGTGTCCAACCCTTGTTGAAAATCCTCATTCCACTAAAATATGGTGTCCTTTAAAAAAATTTCCATTGGTGCAATAATCTGCGCATACCCTTGTAAGAACTTCTTGTAATAGCATGTATGTCTTAGTGTTTCTCTTAACTAGTGCACTGATTTTGGTGGTGGTAAATTTACAATGACTGCAATATTATCAGGGTCCACTAGTAAACCTTGTTTACGTGTCCCAAACATATCCCAAAAGGTGTACCGAAAATGCATTTCTTGATGTTTAATGAGATCTGACATTGATTGCATCTTTCCAACATGAATCTTAACACTTCTACATAGTCCTTTAATAGACTATATGCAGTCCAGTCATCCAGATATACTTCTAGAAACTAATGTATGAATTCCTTAAAAGTAGTTATGACTACTCTTGAAAGTATGGCTGGTGCATTCTTCAATCCAAATGGCATGACTGTTTATTGGTAGGATCCCCATTCTATAGAAAAAGTAGTCTTATACATGTCCTCTAGTGCTATTTTGATTTGATGATAACCTGAGAATCCATCTATAAATGAATATGTTTCCTGGCCTCCCACATTATCTAAGACTTCGTCTGTAAAAGGGGTAGGGAAAGGGTCATGTAAGAAAGAATCATTGATTTTTCTTAGATATACACAAATCCTTATCTTCCCTTGTTTCTTTTCTTAGACTACCATAGGACTGGTCCATTCAGATTCCTCTACTAGTTCTATGATACCAAATTCCAAAATTTGGTCAATTTCTACTTTCACTTTCTGCTTATACATTGGGTTCAATATGTAGGGTCTTTTCCTGATAGGTATAGGCTCAGGTTTGAGGGGTATCTTCATCTCACATAGCTCCCATGCTATGCCTTTCATCTATGTAAAGTTTATTGGAAACATGTCACTGTATTCATGTAGTAGCTTTGTTATTCTTTCTAATGTTTTCTCATCCTAATAGTCTCCAATAATTTCCATTTTGGGATTGTCATTTGTCCCAATGTTGACTTTCTTAACTTTTATTGGTGCAACAAATACATCTGACTCTAGGGATGGACCTTCCACCTCTCTCTCTCCTTCAATCTATGTAATATGAATGTTTCATGGGTCATATTCATCTCGTGCTTCCTCTTCGACATGATAACATGAGAATAAGTCTTTGATTGTTTATCTATTATGTTGTTGATATTCTATCATGATTTCAACCGCTCATTCATCAATAAATATCACCCCTCGTATCAACTTCAACACTATATCATTGTTGGGTTTCTCATGTTTAAATGAGAAAGTTACTACAAAGTTCTGTTGTAATCCTTTCCATTATGCATTGCCTCTATGCATCTCCTGGTCTATATACCAGTTCCCTGGAATCCCTTCCAATGCATGGATAAAGTGATGAGGCCATTCCTCTAGTGGTGTCATCCTCCATTGTGTCCTACACTTCTCCAAGTGTTCCATGGGTGTTCCTTTCCCATCATACCTCTGCATTTTTATTTCTCCCCTG
Organism: Picea mariana; assembly: GCA_032191745.1. Classification (NCBI taxonomy): domain Eukaryota; kingdom Viridiplantae; phylum Streptophyta; class Pinopsida; order Pinales; family Pinaceae; genus Picea; species Picea mariana. The sequence goes on from JASDQU010212509.1 coordinate 16,089, forward strand.
TTCTATGCCAAATCTAATGCACAATATTCATTTGCACTGTAACAACCCTAGTTAAATAGATGCATAGGGATTATTAATTATAATTAATTACATAATCTGACTGTCCTAATATGTTTAGTTAAACAATAATTATTTCTTAATAATATTAATTAATTAATTAATTATTAATTTATTGTTCATATCTTTCGATGATTAACTAATTAGTTAATTGACTCATTAAATATTTGAGTAATGAATTAAAGGGGCTTAATAATTTTAATTTATTTAATTAAAGACTTTACATATGAAGGGGGGGGAAGAAACATTAAATGGAGGATAAGGTAATAAAGGAGGGGATAAGGTAATTAATGGAGGGGAGGAGAGTTGGTGAAGGGGAAGATATGGCGGGGGAAGAGTCCTACGGGAGGGGATTATGAGAATAGGGGGGAGGAAGAATTATTGGAGGGGAGAAGACTTTAGTTCTGGTTTTGGATATTGTTTGGTTTTTGTTGTTGGGTTTTGGATTTTTGGTGAACCATTGTAGGGGGCACAGAGTTGTAGGGGGTTTTGGGCACGGGGGCCAGGATTCCTTTTGGTATCTTGGAGCTAGGGAGCTGGACAGGCTGCTCCTAGTTGGCTGGGTGGTTAGTCAAGCAAAGAGTTGGGCAAGGCAGGAGCGAGGACAACCAGACAAGCGGGAATTTAGCATCAGACGAAGGTATTTTAATTTATGTATTTGTTTAATGAATTTACGGAATATGTAGTGTTATGTGGTTGTTCGTAATCTTATTATGATCAGTTCAATAATTTTTATATATGCTAGTTATGAAGTATTAAAAATGTTAGGATAACATTTCTTTAAAATAAATATTTTTCTTGTTTTATAAGGCTCTATTGAGAAGAATCTTACACATGGTATCAGAGCCCTGGTTCAAAATCTAGAGCCAAGGGCCTACCTACCCACACAGAAATTTAAACAAACCCCACCCAGAATTTAAACACTTCTATTTAGTTATGGTGAAACCCTGAAACCCTTAATTATATGAAAATCTGGGCCTGAGGGCCAAGCTCCAACTCCAACTCCAACTCCAACTAGCCTGCAAGACAAAAACACATTTTCTTTGTTAGTTACACAGATCTATATATAAACAATATGCCCATAATATTCTACACAATGGAAGTATTAAGTGAATTTTAACACTTGCTTCAATTAAACAAACAAATAGTTGTGTTGTGTTACTTCTAATGTTATTTTGCTTTCATTATGTTGATCTGCACTCTGAAACCTTGTAGACTATAGTTGCATCAGATGATTAGAAGTGTACTTTTCATAATTTTAATTGTATGGAGATGAAATAATTTTAATTGTATGGAGATGAAAAACAATATATTAAAGATCTATATAAATAAATAATTTTGGCTAGAGCCATTTCTAAGTAATGATTTTAAAACCCAATCCATGAAAATATATTTTAATATAAAATACAAAGAATGTTACAAGATTAAATGCGTCATCTACTGGTTGAACTATTTTCTCCCTTTTTAAAATACAGAGAATCACATAATCGGTATCTACCCTGAATAGCTATTAGAAAAACTGTAATCGGCTACAAGCTGAAGCTACTCGAGATGGTTGACTGTGCGGTCCACATACGTGAGTTTATTACATGTGGCTGGCTGCACAAATATAGTCTCTAGGCTCATAAATTCATCTGTGCACTGCCCAACCCTGAAGAAATGCACGACACTCACAGATATATGAAACCCTCGATCAAAATCAAAATTCTTTTGCAATAGTGTTTCTACAGAAGGGTATTCAAAATTAGCCCAGCCAATAGAGGACATGCTAACAGTTCAATTCACAAAAAATGTTTTCTTGTCAAAATTCATAAAAAAAACCAGTTATGAGGAAGGAGCCACAGGATGGCGCCCTCTTGTTCCCAAGCTAGCACCTGCGCCAAACCACTTCTACATGTATATGGATCCTTAACAAAAAGACCTAACCGAGACCTTCTGTAACCTAATATAGTATACTCTAAGATCATAGACTTACACTGTTCAAACACTGCAACGAGGTTCGACAGTCAGTACAAGTCTTAATCCACCATAACTCGATCTTTGTTTCAAAAATGTCAAAAAGTGAACCAGTGCATTCATTGGCTGCCAAGGCCAAGGCCCTGACGGGTCAGGCAGTAACATGTCCATGAGAATTGAATCGATGACAATTGGAAGTAAAACTGAATGCTATGTTTTTATATATGCCATGTACGTAAATATTATAGGAAACATTTTCTTCCCAAAAATAAAACTACTGTGAAAAGTACGGAACCAGACATTACAGTCAGGGCTAATTTACAGTAACCCGCGTCTTCCCAATTTTTATAAAATTAATTTTCCAGCATATTGAAATTTAAGTACTAGGTTCGAAGTAAAGTGCCAAAATCTTCAAATGTCGTAAGCTAATAGAACCATTAACGGATTTCATATGAT
>JASDQU010212511.1:3555-16122 GCA_032191745.1 Picea mariana
AAATCCCTCCCATATAACTCCTGAATCACTCTAAATGGTTTTTGGTATAAAGAAACTGGTAAGGGAGGCCAAAAAAGTGACAAAAAGAGGCCAAAAAGTCTATAAATAGAAGCTGGCAGCTCATTATCACCATTGCTGATTTGGAAATTGACTCTGGAGCCAAAAGACCCCCTTTGCTAAAAATGGTGATTCCGGGAGCTACAGTGGATGAAACAAGCTTCCGCTGGGACCAAGTAAGTACAAACTCCCTTATCTAGCTATTCAGTTCTTCAATTTTGTTTTTAAGTTCATTTTTTGGGTGGGTGTCGACCTTAAAAAAGTCAGCCCTAGGTACATGCGGGTTGTCTCTAGACAAGCCGTGTGTACACTCGGGCAGAGTAAAGGCTGACCGCGTGTACACACGACTGTCACCTTGACAGCTCGCGTGGACCCCCCCTTTGTATAAAAAAGAATTAAAATGCAAGTGATGACCCTCCTGAACCTTGTTGTGTTGGCAGGATGTATGTCCAGTGGAGGGAAAGAGAGCATGAAGCAGTGAGTGAGTTGGTTGCGGGAGATCTGAATGTCATGGCCGTGTTGATGCAATGCGGTTTACTGAAGTTCTTTCTGTGTCTGTTTATGCATGCAAAACCAAGGCTAATGAATGCCTTGATTGACTACTAGCACCCTGATGCAGAGGCCTTTATGCTAGAGGGGCAATCATTGGTGCCCACCATCGAGGATATCTATTTTTTGACTAGCCTCACAAGGAGAGGGGAACCAGTCAACTTTAGGACGTTTCCTGTGGGACCGAGTAAGATATCAAAACTGGTAGTCGAGCACTATAAGGCTGGGACTGATTGTGTGGGCTCTCAGGTACCTATCAGTAAGATCACTAACCTATCGCTGCAGGCGATATTATTACTGATTGGGCGGATTACCGGTTCTGCAGCCTTGCATCAGGCTTCTCATGCACATATGAATTGTGCGATCCAGTGCTTGAATGCACAGATTTTTGACTAGAGTACTACATTACTAGAGTGCATGAAGAGGCAATTGACAGATTGTCGACAGTGGACACAAAGGAATTTCGGGTTCGGGACGATCTTGTGTTCATTTTTCTTCGAGAGAGTTCTGAGATTTAGCCCTCGAGAAGTAGTGCGAGGACATGAGGCCTCATTTCCTATAGTGTGTAAATGGACACTATTACTGCCGTGATAGGGTGGTGGAAGGACCAATGAGTCCTTCATTTATGCCTTCTTTGCATGGTTTTCATGGCAGATCCCTGTGATCGAGGACTACCCATATACAAGGATAGATTTTTCTAGAGATCCTAAGATACCCATGCCTCCTGGTGAGGAGTGAAGGGAGATGGGTAAGTCTCCACATTTGTAGTTTTTTTTTTGTTTGCATATGTAATTTTTATGTCATTTTTGTGATATATATCATTTTTTGTTGTATGCCAATGTATTTGATGGGTAAATGTTTGTTGTATGTAGATGTGGGACCCGTGCGACCTGCAGATTATGCACGGAATAGGCGTCGTTCTCGGCCAGAAGCCACAGCTGCCGCCGTCGGAGGAGCAGCAGTAGTAAGGAACCTCTCAGCCGGGGAGGCTGAGAGAGTACTTAGATGAGTTGAGCAGAACTTCACTGCACTCACTTGCACAGTCCCGATGGCAGAGATAGAGGACCTACCGCCATCCATGCAGCCTCATGTCATGGGGGCACCTCGAACGTGGGTTCGATTGGTTAGGCATTTAGCCCATGCTGTGGACTATTATAACAGGTCCCATAGGCCCTAAACCTATTTAGACCTTTTACGTGCCATGAGCACTTACTTGTATATATTTTTTGAAGGCATAAGCCCGTTGACTCGTTTATTAGTCCCATTTTTTAGGCGCTTGCGTCCATCTATGTACTCTGGTTCTTTTATGATGTTATATATGGTTTTTTTTTATCTTTTGTGTCTTAAGGATCGCGTGTGCAAAAATGTATTTACATGCTTATGTCAACGTTCTTTCATATGTGTGCAAGATGCCAATCTAAAATTTGATTAGCTAGAGTATTTGTAATTTGGTTTAATCTCCTAGGAACATGAAAATATCTAATATAATCAAAGTTTAATTTTAAGAGATGTACCCTAAGGAATTGTCAGCATAAAGTCTGATCATGAACCCGGTATACTCTGTTCAGCTACGACACAACCAGTTGAGCGTCGAGATAGACCGGGAGATGAGAGATACCCAATGAAAAGGCGTCACAAAGCAACTCAATAACTGCACTATACTCGGCGACATTATTTTTGGTGTCACCTAAGCATATGCCTCCAGAACATAACAACTGGCCTTGAGGTGTAAAGATTACCCAAGCTACGGAGGAAAGCCTCTGCGTGTGCTGACTAGCATCGTCTGCATACCCAATGAACACCTCGAAATCACTTGACATCTACCATATTGATGAAAGAGAACATCAATGACACGTCCATAACACTTAAAAGAAACTTAAAAAGTAATAGTACAAAGACTATACATATGTTACAGAAAGTTACCCATAGTGACCTATCTATGAGTAATACTTCTTGAGGTAGAGCTCATTTCTAGGCTCCGCCAAAGCATTCCCTTCAAAATAAACCAAACGATAAGCTCCCTTTTTTAATACCTCTTTTATGATGAAGGGTCTGAACCACATGGGTTTAAAATTTCCTGCCCCCAGGGGATCCTTATCTTGGTCATAGACCAGGACAAGGTCACCCTCAGAGAACATCCGAGGATGAACGAACCTATCATACTGACACTTGACCTTATGTTTGTGAGCCTTGTTGGCTAGGGTTGCATCACGACGCTGCTCATTGAGATGCTCAAGGTGTACTAACCATTCTTCAAGTGGAGAAGTGTCTAGCAATAATTGTACTGGCAATTTTAGATATGGGATCTGACATTCGATGGGCAAGAGTGCCTCCAGCCCGTAAACGAGTTGAAAAGGCGAGAAACCAATTGCAATCTTGAAAGATTTTCGGTAAGCCCATAATGCTGAGTATAACATCAAGTGCCAATTTGAGTTGGATGAGTTGATAGTTCACTGTAGAATAGTATTAAGAGTTTTGTTTACAGCTTCCACCTGCCCATTGGCTTGGGGGTAGTAAGGTGATGAATGCTCTTGCTGTAACCCAAGCTTTGATGTTAATTCGGTCATCATTTGGTTCTGAAAGTGACTGCCATGGTCAGTGACAAACTCTCTCGAGACGCTAAACCTTGCTATGATCTGTTTGAATAAGAAGAGAGTTGTAGTCTGTCCATCATGTTTAAACATTGGCGTAGCTTCGACCCACTTAGTGAAGTAGTCGACAACTACGATGATATAGCGCTGCCCCCTTCCTGACGGGGGGTTGCATGTAGTGTAGTCAATCCCCCACTTAGTGAAGGGACCAACTGTGACGAGAGGAAACATAGGAGCGGGATGGGCCCTCATCTTCCAAGAGAAGATTTGGCATGGATGGCACTTCTTGACCGATTCGATACAATCTTTGATAAGTGTCGGCTAGAAGTAACCTGCTCGTAGAATCTTTTGGGTTGTTGCCAACCCAGATAAATAACCGCCACAAGCTCCAGTATGGAAATCATTGAGCATGATGATGGCCTCCTCATGAGTGAGACATCGATGTAAGATGCAATCTACACCTCTCTAATACAATGTATCATCGAGTATGAGATAATTCTTAGCCTGATGGCATATCCACCGACGCTCATCACGAGAAGCAGAGGTGGGGCATTTCAAAGTCTGGAGATAGATAAGTATATCTCCGTGCTAGGGGTCTGAAGATGTAATCAAAAACATATCTCCATGGATAAGTGATTCCTCAAGCACAATGTCACCTGACTCAACTAGAAGTTTCGAAATAAGCTCTGCGAAGATGACTATCCATCTACTTTGCTGAAATGAAGTCTAAGTCAAATTCTTGGAGGATGACTATCCATCTACTGATTTTTCTTCCTATAACGCATCGTGTCAACATGTAGTGGAATGGATTCACAACAACAATGACGGTGGTCTTGCGAAACAAAGCATAGTGATGGAACCATTGAACAGCATGAACTGCTGCCAACACAAGTTTTTTGATATGAGAATAATTGAGTTCCAGTCCTACGAGGCCTCAGCTCAAGTAATAGATCACGTATTCTGAGAATGAATTGTCTTCTTGAACTAAAACCATGCCAATGGTTGACTTTGTGGCAGCCAGATATAATAAGAAATCTTTTTTATAGTTACGTGGCCGTAGTAGAAGTGCAGTTGTGAGGGCGTGTTTTAACGCATCGAAAGAGCATTGAGCGGTTTCGTCCCAGAAAAATGGAACGTATTTCTTTAGTAAATGCATAAACCCCTTGGTGATTATGGCATATTTGGCGATGAAGCATCATAAGAAGTTCGCCTTGCCTTGTAGACTCTGAAGTTGTAGGATTGTGTGTGGGGGGGGGCAACTGGAATATTGCCTCCACCTTAAGAGGATCGACCATGATCTCTGTTGTTGATACGATGAAACATAACAAACGTCCTGACGTTACGTAGAAGCTGCTCTTGTTTGGATTCAAGAAAATCCTAAAGTAGCGACAACGTTCCAAGATTAGTCTAAGGTGAGTGGGATGATCCGTTCGCTTGCGAGAGCATGATGCTAAATCATCTAGATATGCCTCGACTATATGCTTGAGGTCATGAAAAGAAAAATACATGGCCCACTGGAATGTGGATCCAACATTTTTAAGGCTAAAAGGCATCTTACAATATGAAAATGTACCCCACGGACAAATGAATGTCATTTTATGTTGGTCTTCGGGTTTTATTTGGATTTGATTATATCCTGAAAAACCATCCATAAAAGAAAAGGCTTCACAACCGGCACATTCATCAATGATCTGGTCAATGAATGGTGTTGGAAAATTATCTTTGGGACATGCCTTGTTCAAATCACAGAAATCGGTACATACATGAATCGTGACTTGTTTTTTATTGACCGACAAAGGATTTGACACCCATTGAGTCGAATGGATAGGATAAATAAAACCTTCCTTTAGCAATTTCTCAACCTCAATCTTGATGGTTGTTGCTTTCTTGGGATTGACTGGACAAAGTTTTTTTCGAACAGGCTTGGCATCAAGATACATTGTTATTTCATGTTCAACTATTTTTGGATTGATACTTGGAATTTCCTCATAAGACCAAGAAAAAATGTTGCGGAATTCTTTGAAAAGATCCGTGTAAATTTGAATCTCTTCGAGGGAGCAATCTGCTCCGACAAAGACATTCTCCATGACACCAGGGTTTTGGGAGATGTTGATGGGTACAACTTCAGTGATAGTTTCCATATTTCCCTCAGCATAAATTTACTGCATAGCTAAGAGATTAATAGGACACGGCTAATCTCCCGTTATGGTAACGGTGAATTCTCCTGCTTCGATTCGGATTAACTCTGGGAGAAAATATGATCTATGATGAAGATCTTCCCAAGGTTTGTCCAAACTATTCATTGCTTCAATTACTACTTCATCAGAAGGCAAGACTAAGTCTAACGAATCGACGTTAGCAAGAGAACCCTGAGCCCAAATAAGCTCTAGAAGTGGATCTAACTCTTGTGCAGGAGTTGGATCAGGGTTAGTTGAAGCTTGATCAACTAAAGAGTGTGCTACCTAAGCAGCAGACAAGGGTATGGACATGCCTGGCTGCCCTGTCTCATCCATCGTGGCTGATGGGGAAGGAGAATCCAAGGATCCTCAAAGTAAGTCATGCGGAATGACGAAACTTGAAAAATCTCAACCTTATGGTGATTAGATATAAATTTGATATCGTCGTGAGGAGGTGGGTAATTGAAGGTACTCATCAAGGATGGGCACAAACCAACTCCTACATTAATGACACCTGGTTGAGGATTATCAATCATCGGGACCGTGGATGCTCCCAAAGTTGGGTCAGGTCTGGAGAAAGAAAATTGATCGATGGTCACTATCCGACCCTCGTGTGGAAACAACAAGACTCATAAAACTATAGAAACCACAGCTTACATAGCATAAGTCCAACTCCATCTAACAAGAGGTTATAATCGAGGGGAGCATCAACTACCTCTACTTCGACACACACGGTTTTCCCTCATAACTGCACAGGGAAAGAAGGAACGATGCCATGTGGTCGGAATGAAAGACCATCGAAAGCAGTGAGGAGAGTAGGAGATGGAGACAAAATAAGTTGGTCAATGGCCTTCCATCATGCTAACGACATAACGCATGTCGAGGCACCCTCGTCGACCACCGTGCGGAAGATATTCAGAGTAAAATTTTCCGTGGGATTAGCCACTACTATCTGAAACATTACATGGTAAGGCAGAAGAGGTTTTAATTATGTTTTATATAACATGATGGTGCCTGGATTACAAGTCTTAGTAGAGCCCAAAGCAGTTAACAAGGCTTTCCTCTGANCCCTTCTTAGAAGCGCTTGGTTTACCATAGTCGTGCACTCTAGTTGATATGAAAGCATCACCCCTAACCATATATACATTCACGGATGAGGGATTGTTTGGAGGCAGGCAGGTTTCTTGGCTGCCCTCTTCTATGCTTGTAGAGGCTTGAGTTAGATTTTGCCCATGTTGAAAGGGATTAGTCAACACTGCTTGTTGTTGCTGTGTGACAAACTTTTAGGCCTCTGCAAGTCGAGGACAAAGATGGGTCGGGTGTTCTTCCACGCACAAGTTGCATGGATACCTCACCTTCCATTTTTCTGTGTTGTCCCCGCCAGCATTATCAGTGGGTTTTTTATCCCCCTTACCCTTCTTTCATTGTTTTTTCTTCCCTTTAAGATGTTGGGTGACCTTTGGGTTAGTCGACTGCATGGTGTGTACTTCCGACGTTTGGGTAGGGGGAGCAGCCAAAGCAGTAGTTTGGCTGGCCGTTGTGTGTTGTATGGATAATTGTTGCAACTATTTTTTCAATTGCTCAGTGGGCTTGGTTTGTGCTGAACCAACAATACTGTCAGCATGTGGTCCAACTCTTTGTCTAGTTTTATCTAGTATTGAACGTGGCACATCTGGCAAGATGTTGTATAATAAACCAGACTGAGAATAGATCAGCTCAAACTATTGAGCCCTCATGATAGCATCTTCTTCAGAGAAAACTCTGGATGTCGTAACGTCTTTGGATAACTGTGGGACCAAATACTTAAGGAACCACTCAAGCAGGAATGCTGGTGGGACTAGTACCTTGATTAAACTCTTCCGATGTCTCCACTCTTGGATATGATCAAAGATATGGTTTGTTGTTGTCTGTTCGAAATTGGCGAGCAGCTCTGTGCCAGCGTCATATCTCATAGGTAACTGGAAATGGTTAAGGAAGGCCATCACCAGTTTGCCAAAAGAAGAGTTTCTTGAGTGATCAAGCTCGATGTACCATTTCGTGGCACTCCCAATAAGAGTACATTGAAACAATCACAACTGTATGAAGTCATCTTTCAATGAGTTAGATGAGCACCAAAGATGAAAGGTAGTCACATGATCACCTGGATATTCATTAGGCTTGGCCTCAAACTTTGGAATGTCTAAAGGAAACTTTGTCAGCATAGGAGGCCAACGTGGATCATGACAAATAGGATCATTCAACAACCTTTTCAAATCTGACAAGTGTAAAGTCGCTAGGAATGGTAGTTTGGATTGTTGCTAATAACCTGGGAAAAAGGGTCCTGGAGTTTGACTGGCACCAAGTTGGCAAGAAAAGTTTGGCTGTTGGCCCGGATTCTGGTAGAAACCATGGCCCTGACCAACGTAAGGATTTTTCATCTGTGGAGACATCATCGACTGATTTCCCAAAAAGGACATAGAGNAAATAGGATCATTCAACAACCTTGTCAAATCTGATAAGTGTAAAGTCGCTAGGAATGGTAGTTTGGATTGCTGCTAATAACCTGGGAAAAAGGGTCCTGGAGTTTGACTGGCACCAGGTTGCCAAGAAAAGTTTGGCTACTGGCCCGGATTCTGGTAGAAACCATGGCCCTGACCAGCGTAAGTATTTTTCATTTGTGGAGACATCATCGACTGATTTCCCAAAAAGGACATAGAGTGTTGGGCATGCATTGTATACGAAGGACTTTGGGAAGGATTACCCCATGCCGGTCCTGTGGGAAGAGGCATAGTAGTCTGTCCAGGGTTCCATTGACTGTGGAAATAATTACCCCAGAATGACATTCTGGAGGAGGGAACGGATCCTTGTCCTAAATTCCAAGGTCCTGCTATGTGTGCCCCCTGTGCAAGAATAGTACCCTGCACAGGAGTAGACTGTCCAAAAATGGGGTTGCCCCAGTCGGGAAAGTGGCTGAAGAGAAAGTGTTGTTACCAAACATTCCATTCCAAGAAAATGGTGTCAAACCTACCAGCATACTATGCGAAGGTGGTCCCTGACTCCCTACTCCAAATAAATTATTGTGTGTAGGTTGCCCGGTGGATTGTTGATGCAGACCACCAAGTGAAGGGGACAAAGGAGGGATATGACCTACTGTGTAAGGAAAAGTGTTAAAAGGGACAGGAGTGGCCCCAAGGTGACCTTGCAGAGGAGCGCTAGAGCTCCCTACCCCCAGAACCAGAGTCTGTAAAGTGGAGTAGGTTAGTACAGGACTTGTACCCAAACTAGGCATACCGTATGAGAACAGAGGGCCTGTCACACTAGGTGTGAAGGGGGTTGTGGCCGCCACCATAGACGGGTTCAGTCCATTGTGTGAAGTAGTTGTGACCAACACCATGGTGGCTCGAACCGATGATGGTAGGTTAGGAGATGAATCTTCTGTGGGGAAAAGTATGGTGGGAATTGAAGAATTCCCAGAAGAAGTAACTGTTGATTAAGGTTGGTTGTCATTGATGTCAACCCTTGAAGAAAGACCCATAGCACAAAGGTTTGGGTAATGGACCCAATAGTGTTTGATGTAAATATGACTCATTATTGTTTTTTCATGGTTGTGTTGGTAGCCATTTCGCATTTTTACCCTATCCTTATAAGCTGCCTACGCAAGTGTTTTGGAACCCTTGATTCTCATCGAAATCTTTTGAATATAACGACATGATTATCTTATGCACTTGCACAATTGCCTTTTGTTCTCGTTTTCACGACTGCAAGCGTGAAAACTTTGATTTTGAAGTCACGTCAATAGCATTAAAATCATCACTGATTTATTATGGTTACTCTTGTCTATGTGTTCATTGCATTTTCAATTCAATTATGGTCACACAGTTGGCAAGACACTAAAACCTTTACTCATTTGGAAATTTTTTTGTTGTTAATATGATTTCATTTTTTTTATGAGACTGTGATGATATTCTAATGACTGTGATTGAGTCCTTGATTCAATGGTGGTTTGATGTTCTATTGCTTTTGATTTAATTCAATGGTTTCATACAAAACATATGTTTCATCATTGAATCCTTGGTGCTATATTCGAATCATTCTTTTGATTTTAAAACCATGCAAATACTATTGCTTGTGCAAATGTTTGGGTCAACTTACCATAGTTTTCATTAATTGTTTAAGTGGCATTGTTTTTAACACATTGCAATAGTGATTTGAATCACCATTTGTGTCGTCGATTGTACATTTGGATATGACTGTTTTGCATGGGTTGATTTCGTTCCACCACCCCTGCACACTTTGGCATTAATGCCTGCCTCCTATCCCGAGTTACCTCTGTTGGTTTCAGGGAAGTCTGTGAGCTATTCAATCCTGTGTATACCCTATCCAAACCCTTGTCTGTTTACCCTGCTCACTATGTGTTCTGTTCTATGGCACCTATGGTGCACATAGAACCTAATGGCAGCCAAACACTCTTGCTATTTGACAATGCCCGTGAGGATTTGGAAAATAGTGGTTGGTTGGATTTTATCCAAAGGTTTGAGGGTTTCAACCTTTTGGTTTCCCAACAGTTCATCCTCACCTTCGACGGCTACAGGGCTAAGGTCAGAGACATACATCTCGAGCTAAATGAGGAATTCCTAAGCTTAGCTACAGGGAAAAGGTGATTTAAAAATTCCAAAGTGGACAAGGTGTCGTGGCCACTCCTATTCACATCAAGAAAGATTGTTAGTTGTGATAGAGGTATGCTTGTTGCTGCCCTCAAACCCAGGTGGCATGATCTTTTGGCAATTGTTAAACAGTTTGTGACCTGCGAAGGTCATTATGGTTTGGTATTTCTGTATCATATTCTGTTATTGATGAATTCTATAGACTACCCTCTGAACATGCCGCACTATATACTATGCAGTCTTTACAAAATGTCCAAACGTTTTAAACGTGAGAAGGCTGATAGCAGCCTTTTCCATCACTGCTTGATCAAAGTCATTATCATCCACCATTTGAGCCTTAGCACTGACTGTTGGCAAGCCTTCCTATCAAGGAATGGCTTTTCCACCCCAGAGTCTGTCCAAGTGGACAAAGTTGTGGTTACTGAAACTTTGGCTGGGCCAGCCATGCCACCTCCTACAATTCTACCCCCTGTCAAACCCTCGGATTGCCCCAACCTTGACCTACGCGATACCATGGCCGACCCGTGTGCTAAAGGCAATACTAAGACCGTCAAGAGGTCTGTAAGGAAGAAAGGCAAAGGTGTTACTGGTGTCAACAGTAGGGGAAAGAAGAATGCACGATGAATATCTAGATGTGTGAGGAATAAACCCAAACAAGACATTGACCAAAAGCCAATAGTCTTGAGAGAGGATTCAGACTCTGATATTGAACGTTTCCTAGCCAAGGAATACCCTCACTCTCATGGCCTCTACTCAATGGAACCCTATGACTATGTTTCCAACTTACCTTCGTGCCTCAAGAACGACCCTAAATTTCAGGGAATTAAGCTTCACAGTGACACCCCTGGTAACTTGAAAGAACCCTCGCCTGTGATGCCAAAGCCAAATCAACCACCTTGTACTCAATGTAATGCCTGGCTTGAACGTTATTACACAGACGTTCCCCTATTACAATCTAAGATTAAATCATTAGAGGAATGAGTGACAGTGTTGTCAAAAGAAAGAGATAGGCTACAAGCCAACGAGAAGAAGAAGAAAACCATTGGTTCAATTGTCTTCAGAAATGTGGAGGCGGCAATGGACTTTGTCAATTCAAAGTTGTCTTGATCAAATCATTTTCCTACTGCCCAAGTATGTATTTCAATATCGATTTTGTTTTATGAGTTGGTTTGAATTATTATGAACGATTGGGTTTGCTTTCGATTAGTCCTGTTTGTTTTTTTATATTCAAAACAATTCTGTTATTTTCGAATTACTAAAAATGATTCCGTTATGAATCATGTACAAAATATTTGTTTGCTAAAATCGAACACAGCTATGTTTTGATTGATACGATTTTATTGCTTTCAGATTAGCATAAACGATTGAATTATTTCCGAGTCAGTTTGATTTGATTCTGTATGGTTTGTTTTTGAAATGATTTTGTTTTGTATTTGAATTAGCACAAAAGATTTCGTTTGGAATTGGCACAAACTATTTTGTTTCATCGATTCATTTTTCTAAAATCTAATGTAGCTATGATTTGATCAATATGATTTTGTTGTTCTTGGATTGTGTCGGCTCTAAGTTAGCTCGATTCGGTTCTGTTTGGTTTGATTTTGAAACGATTATGTACGTTTGAATTAGCATAGTAGTTTATAGATGCATTGACATCAAAGATTGGTTTGACAAATAGAATGTAACCTATTGATTCGCAAGAATGACTCTGTTAGTTTTAATTCTCAAAAACGATTCTGTCTGCTCCGAATTGGTAATAAAAAGTGTTTTTCATATATCCCTGTCACCATTCGGTTAAGTGACCATGTTTTCGTTTGTTTCAATTTGCATACAAGTTTTGGTTTGTTTTGACATGAATATTTCGCTTGGTTTGGAATTAGTAATTAAAGATTTTGTTTAATAGGCCGAATATATTTCTGTTAGTTCTGGATTGATTAAAATGATTATGTTTTCAAATTAAACTAGCTACAGAATCACAAGAATCTGTAGCTAGTCTTAAAATTTTAATTTTTGTTAATTTTATCAATAAAACATTATCTAAACTTGTGTATTCTTGTCTACCCACAGGTACCTACGAATTTCATTGACAAATTGGACAAGCTATGGCAGTTTAGATATAGTTTTGTTTTAAGTTGTTAGTGTTATTGGATAAATCCGTAGGTGCTGACAATAACCGATCTCCCTAGATCCACGTGGATCTAGAACAAAGCAAGACAGAACATGACTCTTTCCCTAGATTTTGATCATTGAATTAAATAGGAGGCAAGAACAAATAACATACCTTATTATCACTTCCTATGGTCTTTGTTGCTTCCGCTTCACTCCAGTGCTCTCGTGTAGTTAAGACCAAGACAACACAAACCAACCAAAGTGAAGAAAGCACAGTCTATTCAATGGTCAATCTATGTATATGATCAAGGAATTATACAATAAAGTGGAAATAGCTTTATGGGAAAGGGACATATTGCTGTATCATATTAATGGAAAGTAAAGATTACAATCTGATCCTTGATGTCGCAAAATTCCTTTCGATGGCCCTTGGCTCTGACACAC
>JASDQU010212513.1:0-18271 GCA_032191745.1 Picea mariana
GTAGTGAAAAAGGTACACTACAAAAATGAAACAGAGGAACCCTCATTATTTATAGTCCCGACCACTTGTGAATCCTTCAGGGATGCTATTAAGGAACAATACTACCCCGTCAGAAGTTATGACGACTTGTATACCAAATGGACCACACTACGCCAAGAAAGAGACCAAGTAGTGCCAGAGTTCACAAATATATTTCATACCTTGTGCACCAAGTTGGGTAGCAAAGATTTAGAGCGACATCTGGTTGCGTTGCTCTGCATAGATACATCCAGACCGAAATGGAATTTATGGACATCTCATCCTTGGGCGTGACCTACCGATATGTCGTCAAAATAAAGTAGAATCTCAAACAAAAGACATGGCAATTTGGGCCTGGGAACCCCTCAAAGAAAAATCCAGGAAAGGGTGGCCCCAACCCACAAAACAAAGGAAAGAGAAAAGATGGATAGTATGAGGACAACCATTCCAAGACGCAAGCAAAGAAGGACACCAAGAAGACAAAGAAAGATACCAGGAAGTGGTGCGACTTCCATAAGAGCCCTTGGAATAACACTGTTGAATGCCGCTCAAAGCAGTTGCTGGTGGCCAAAGTGAAAGCCTCTGAATCAGATGCAGGTTCTAACTCTGTGTCAGAACCAGAAAGGGGAAGATGGGTCATTGATGCGAAACCCAGTGCCACCGTTGCTACCACCAAGCTCCATCCTGGTGAACCAGATGATCCATAAGAAGGAGAGAACCTCTTCCATTCATAGATTTGGGTAAAAGGTACCCCGTTGCACTTCATCGTTGATAGCGATAGCCATAAGAATCACATCTCAGTAGAGGTCGTCAAGCGGTTGGCCCTGCCGACAATGCCACACCCAGAACCCTACACCTTTGGATGGCTCCACCAAGGAAGCAATCTTTGCGTCAACCAACAATGTCGATTGTCATACAACATCAAGCCCTTTAGAGACGAGGTATTGTGTGATGTTACTCCTCTAGAAGTTTGTAGTGTTCTCTTGGGCCAACCTTATTTATGGAAACATCATGTTGTATATGAGTCTAGGCCTCATAGTGTTATTATTACTTTGAACAGGAAATTGTACAGGATACCCGAGGCAGTCCCTCCTAGTGTTATTTCCTTGATCTTTGCCAAGCAATGCAGGAAAGTCATCTCTCAGAGAGGGAAATTTGTCTTCTTCGTGATTCTCTCTTAGAGTGAGGGAAATATCATAGCCACATCTAGGGCCTTCGTGGCCGATCTCTCCACAAAACAAAAGCAAGTGGATAAGATCATGGAAGAATAATCAAATATCTTCTCCTCTCCTACCGGGGTACCTCTGCATTGCCAGGTCAAGCATCCCATCGATCTAACCCTAGGCGCACTACTACCCAATGGGCCAGTCTACTGCTGCTCTCTATTAGAAAACAAGGAGATCAAGAGGCAGATCCAAGAACTACTCCACAAGGGGCACATCCATCCCATCTCATCGCCTTGTGGGAGACCAATCATGCTAGTGCAGAAGAAATATTAATTTTAAATTTTCTTCTAACTAATAATTTAGTCATCAAATTTCATCACATTCCATCACATATGGACAAATTATATTTTCCATTATATTTGATATTCAAATTGATAGATGATGAATAATTTGGATCTATTCAGAAGGACGACTCTCGTCTCATTTCAACGTTGTTGCCTCTCCTCCACAAACTTTCATATCATGTTAATATATCGTTGTTATTTTAATGGTTAAATTTCAATTTTCCATTCAGCTCTTGTTTTATTTTTTAATATTTACGGAATACGATAAAAGTAGACTTTGTCCAAAGGTAGGATTGAAGTAACGAACAGTAAGATAATGTAAACTGTTGTATTAAGAATATGATTATATGTTGTATTAAAAATATGATTATATGTATGAAAATAATTTTGTTTTCTATTTAATTAATGAAATTTCAATTTTCTATTGTTTAAAATGTATTTTTAATATATAAATGAATTCTTAAAATGTATTTTTAATATATAAATGGATTCAATATGTTGAAAACTAGTAAAGTATTTTATTTATACAATCTTAACCACTTAAAAATAAATAAAACATATTAATTAAAAACAATTAAAACATAAAACCCTAAACAATCACATAAAAATATGAACTTAGTTATTTTGAAAAACACTATCACATCAACTTACATGTACCAACCCACTTCGGAATGCTTTGACTTTTTGATATAATTTTCTAGAATGACTTTGTATTGTTATTTTAGATATTTATATGGGAGAAAGATAATTTTAGAGGTTATGTTTATTTTTAAATTAACATTTATTTTAAATTTTTTTCTTAATCACAAGAATTTTACAACAAATTTAATCATGAAGAAATGTTTAATATGATAATATGTATGCTCAAAATTTTAAGTTTCATCTCTTTTTGTGAGTATAAGTTAATTTTATAGAAAAATGTATTTTCTTTCTTAATTATATAAGAATTTTACAAAAATTTTAATCATGAATAAATCTTTAATATGATATTAGATTGGTGCATGCATAATGAAAAGATGTATTCTGAAATTTTATTCATCTTTAAATTGATCCATATCATACAAATATTTAAGTTTCATCTACTTATGTTAAGATAAGTTAATTATGTAGTAGGTGTATTTTATTTCTCAATCATAAATATGATAATAATTCTACATAAATTTCACTTATGAGTAGAGTTCAACTTTAATTTTAGATCCGTGAATGGTGTAAATATGATAATAATTCTACATAAATTTCACTTATGAGTAGAGTTCAATTCTAACTTTAGATCCATGAATGGTGGAACAATGATTTAAAATATTTTGTCCTTTTCTAAATCCATGCATATCATAAAAAATTGAAGTTTCACCTACTTTTGTAGCAAATGCATTTGTTTTTATCAATCATAAAAATGATAAGAATTCTACATAAATTTCACTTGTAAGTATAGTTTTACTGGGATTTTAGAATATTGAATGGTGGAACAATACCTTTAGAGGTTTTGTCCATTTCTAAATGGACCCATATAATCAAAAAATCAAGTTCCACCTACTTGAGGAGAAGTTAATTTTGTAGCATATGAATTTTTTTGTTCAAACATAGATGTGATCATTTACAATGGTGAAACAACATTTTTAAAGGTTTTTTCCATTTTTTAATAGAGCCATATCATCGAAAAATCAAGTTTCACTTAGTTATGTGAGGAGAAGTTTTAATTTTGTATCACCTGCATTTTCTTTCTCAATCATAAATGTGATAACAATTCTACACAAATTTCACTCACCAATAGAATTCTACTATGATTTTATATTCATTAATGTTAAAATAACATTTGTAAATGTTTTCTCCATTTCTAAATAGACCCATATCATCAAAAAATCAACTTTCACCCATTTCTTTGAGGAGAAGTTAATTTTGCAGCAAATGCATTTTCTTTCTCCATCATAAATATAATAAGAAATTTACAAAATTTCTAATCATGAGTAGAGTTTTATTATGATTTTATATTATTGAATGGAAGAACAATATTTTTAGATATTTTGTCCAATTCTAAATGGACTCATATCATCAAAAATCCAATTATAGCTTTGAATCAATTAGGAACATAAAATGATCAATGAAAATTCAAAAAAACTCTAACTTTCTATATAATTTGATTCCAACTATAAAAAAAATTATTACAAAATTGGACAACTCCCTCCTTCCACCAAATTACCAACAAAATACCAATTTACCTTGTTCAAATCCACATTTAGAAATTTTCCTTACAACAAAGTTCAAGGATCACTAGGTGATTTTATTTTCTCTGCTCCTAAAAAGTACGTGATTGTTGAAATATTTTAATAGAATGGAAGGAAGAACTGGTTTAATTAGGATGTAGGTTTTCATTTTACCTGGAAAGGATCGAGTAGAGGATGGTCTACTCAATCTGAGTTGTTTATCGATGAAGTACTTATCCAATATGGGTCGTTTGGACACTTATCACCATTCTACTCCACCTGCTAGATGAAGCAATGATCTTGTCAAACAAATATCACATGGTTTGGTGTCCATCCTTCATGGTAATATTTATGTGCTTGCTCATTTTTTCATGTAACAATTGTTGCATGTCAAGTTTTGTTTGTGTATTTGATATGTTGTTTTTCTGTAAGCTAGGAGGAGGTGATAATCATAGAGTGATAGACATGAATCAATTTCTATCCACCGAAAAATATGAGGGTTAATCGATTTTTTCGGATGTTTCCTTGTGAACGGTGGACAATGAAGTGATGGAGGCTTAGAGGGACCAAACGATGTATAAACCCCATAGAACTATCAATCTCACAATATCTCTATTTAAAAAGGTTAAATGTAATACTTTGATTTCAGTTCCTTTCTTCCTCTTTATATTTTGAGAGGTGAAAATTTTTAGTGTAGTATGGGTAACCAAGCAAATGATAGGAGGTTGAAATTAGCGAAATAATTAGCAATTGGAAGAACAACACTCTGAATCTAGTAATCACAATATTTTTTATTGTTTCTTTCATTTGAAACCCAAGCAATACATGGATACTTTATCAGAAACCTACCTAGTTTTTAGTCAACATCATAGTAGAAAGAGAAGAACACCCTGGCCAAGGAATTGAATTTGCAATCATGGTAGGGGGGATTCTAGTTTCAGAGTAGAAGTCCATGGTAAGAATTCATTCCAGCACCAATATAATCAGTTTTATGAAATAACTAATCCAGGTGGATATCGGTGGCCACCCACCTATTCCACTAGCTCGAAAAACAATTTTCCACCTTGGCAGTTTTTTGACATTTTTTCAGGTTCCAAACTTCTAAGGTCGTTTTGAGGCCCTAAACGGCATTTTTTAGGGATTTGGGGCCCATGTGACTGATGAAGGAATTGACTTGTTCCAGTCAAAAAATTTTATTCTCGGTTAGACCTTTCCAATGGGCTGTCATGCGCCTAAAACAGAGATTGTATGAAAAAGTTACGATCCCGAGAAGTTGATGTACTAACTTACCCAAATGGGGCCCACATGACTTTTGGCGCTTCATCTCCTAGGGTTATTTTTTTGGAAGTCTATATCTTTTGGCATTCTTGTTTATTGTAAAAAGGCTTTTAGAGCCTCATTGTAACCATCTTCTTGCGAATGAGCGTAGTCATCACATCTCCTCTCAGGGATAAGCCGCCACCATTCTATCAAGCTTGTTTTTTGCTGCATTTTACAGTTTTAGTTTATCTCCTTATTGAATAGAAAACCATTTTTACTGTATCTTTGTTATTTTGTGTTAAGCATCTTTGAATAATCTGTATTCATTTCGTTCTGCTCATAAAATTTGGATCAGTGGTATCAAAGAGGTTTTCTCCTTGTCGTCTTAATGCATGTCCCCAATGAGGTCAGGGTACAAAGAATTGGGTCTCAAGCTTGTTTCTCTTGAGGAAAAAATCTCTCGCACTCTCAAACAACCTCTCATGGAAGGAGAAAATAAAGATGATGGGACAATAGATCCTTTCAAAATGTTGCTTGAGGAAGATCTCAAGCAAAAGAGGAACGAGATGATGGATAGTTTCATGCAAATCCTTCGACGACTACCAACAGGTGACGCATCTTCCTTGAGCGGAGGCGTGTTGACGGGTGAAAATAAATGCTCACCAACTGGAAGAGTGGATCTGGTCCAGGGTTGTCTAAATAACCCAAGCCATTTGGGATGATCCACCCTGACGGGTTTAGCGGCTTCGTTGGCCGATCTACGTCCTAGAAAAATGAAAGAAAACTACACTAAGGAACTAATCTAAAGAAAACAAAAATTAAAGCGAACTAATAAACAAATCTGAACTAAATATATACAGTCTATTATCTATGCTATATAGCAATAATTCTATAAAATTAAATGTTCGATTATCAAAAGAGTTAGATCCAATTACAAATATACAATATTTACAGATTACAGATTTAAATGAAAACCTGCAAAAATCATTTGTAAGCTGTGCTAAGACAGCAAAACTATTGTTTTTTTATTTTTATAATTTTATGAGAAAGAAATAAACTGAAAACTATCTAAGCTAAGCAACTAAGAATCTAAACTATATATATATATATCTATCTAAACTACTTAAATAACACTAATAAATTAACTATCAAATAACAAATAGAAAACTAACCTGAAGTAAAGCTTCAAGTTTGTTCTATATGCAATAGTTGATTTAGTGGTTTGGTGGGAGAAAACCCGCACCAAATTCTCCACAAGCTTCTCGTAAACAGGAAACAGTTGTGCTCTTTAATTCATTAAATTGAAGCAAGGTAATTGATGTACTTTAAAATAAGAGAAATCAGATATGGACAAGACATAAACCAAATCACATCAACCTGCAATGAATTACGATAGCTAAAGTAGTCGATAATCAATTGCAAACTGGTATGAAAAAAACTTGAAATAAAAGTTTGATATATTGAAAGCTAAAGCTGTTACAAGACATCAACTTTCATCCCAGTCTGTATTATAAATCCATAGTTTGGTTCTCCCAACCGTGATGATGATGGGTCCATTACAAAAAATAACAAGTATTTAAAGATCACAGGGTAAAACATCCCTGTGGGAATTATCAAAAACAGTTTACAAAAAATATGGGGATAATCTCCCAAGTCTTTATTCCTGACTAAAACTAACAACCTATAACAAAACTATCACACAAAAGTATCTCTTAAACTGCCACATCATATCCCATTGATCATTGAAATTCGTATGCACCTGAAAGTGGACAAGAATAGACAAGTTTAGGTGATATTTTATTTGTAAAACTAACAAAAAATCTAAATTTTAAGACTAGCTAACAG
Source organism: Picea mariana (assembly GCA_032191745.1). Classification (NCBI taxonomy): domain Eukaryota; kingdom Viridiplantae; phylum Streptophyta; class Pinopsida; order Pinales; family Pinaceae; genus Picea; species Picea mariana. The sequence continues at coordinate 6,835 of JASDQU010212513.1, forward strand.
AATCAAACGATTATGAAGCTGGTGTAATTTGAAAACAGAACTGTTTTAAATCAATAAAATGCTAACAGAAATATATTCAAATCTTTAATTGCTAATTGAAAAGAAAATGAATCATTTAAACCACAACTTGATAGCAAATGAAATCTTGTTTGAATCTATTTCAATTAAAATAGACCCTAAATGAATATCAAGAAAATCTCTGATATTGATGCATTGCATACATAAAATACCATGCTAATTCAAGCATACAAAATCGTCTCAAAATCAAACCATAAGAAATAAATTGAACCAACTCAGAGCTGTCATAATCCAGAAACAACAAAATCGTGTCAATCCAAATCATAGTTGTGCTTGATTTTAGCAAATAAATCTCCTGTACAGGTCAGATGCAATCATAATCTAAAATGGAAACAAAACATAATCATTCCTTAAATCTATTCAAACAGAACTAAATGAGAACAAACCCAATCGACTACCCTAATTCAAACTGACTCAAAAACAATCAATCGTTTATACTAATATGAGAATATTAACTAAATCGTATAATCCAAATCATAACTATATTTTATTTTAGAAAAACGAATCGATGCAAATAAAGATAGTTTATGCTAATTCCAAACGAAATCTTTCATGCTAATGCAAAATAGAAAAACAAAATCATTTCTGGTAATTGGAAGCAAACATAATTGTTTTTAATCTATTCAAGAAATAGAACTAATCGGCTATGCTAGTTGAAACCAAATCATAAAAAAACGATGTGAAAAAATAAACCATACCTAGGTTGTAAGAAAAACAACTCGGTCATGATAATTTTGAATTGACAAAGGCCGTTGCTGCTTCGACATTTCTGAAGACAATTGAACTGGTGGTCTTTTGTTTCTTCTGATAGACTTCTTGATTTTCTAAGGATTGATCAAGGGTTCAAGAGTGTGAGAGGCTAGACAGGTGAGAGGGGTTCTGAGGCATAGGCCTGGAGAATTCATAGATGTTTCAACAAATGCACACAGACCCAATACGCACCTTTTAGCCATGGAGAAGATCTGAAACTTGAACTCTAAAACACGAGCTATATCTCTATAAAAACTCAATTTCTGAGGAAACCGCTTGCAAGGAAGGTAAAGGGGCTAATTTCGGTTCTGGGTTTTCAAGGGTTTGATCGGATTCAAAATCGTTTGCCCAGAACCGCTCACGCAAAAACATGTCTCTGGGATGCAATTACGGGGTCAGCCTAAACAGTCTTCTCTGGCAATAATGAAACCAAAACTGACTCTGAACACTATGGGGGTTAAATTCGCCCTACGGGATCCAGGAGAGAACACATAGTGGACAGGGGTTTGGACAGAGTATATAGATGACCGATGGCTCACTGGCTTCCCCGAAAACCAACAGAGGTAACCCGAGATACGAGGTAGGAAATAATGTCTAAGTGTGCGAGGGTGGTGGAAGGCAACAACCATGCAAAACAGTCATATCCAAATGTACAACCGACGACGCATATGGTGATTCAAATTACTATCGCAATGTGTTAAAAGTAATGCCATAGAAACAATTAACGAAAACTATGGTAAGTTGACCAAACATTTGCACAAGCATAGTGTTTGCATGGTTTTAAAATCGAAACAATGTTTCGAATAAGGATTTGACCATAAAAGTTACACATTGTATGATACTATTGAATTAAGGGTCTAATCACCATATTAATGCATTGTTATGAACTCATTGAATTTGATCCAAAAGAAATAGAACATCAAACCACCATTGAATCAAAAACTCGATCATAAGAATATCATCACAGTCTTATAAAAATGAAGTCATATTAACAACAAGAAAATGTCAAATGAGTAAGGGTTTTGGTGTCTTGCCAATTGTGCGATTATAATTAAATTGGAAATGCAATGAACATATAGACAAGAGTAACCACAATAATCAAGTGACGATTTTAATGCAATTGAGGTGACTTTGAAATCAAAGTTTTCATGCTTGCAGTTGTGAAAACAAGGACAACATACAGGTGTGCAAATGCATCAGATAATCATGTCATATTATCAAAAGATCGCGATGAGAATCAAGGGTTTTAAAACACTTGCGTGGACAACTTATAAGGATAGGATAAAAATGCGAAATGGCTGCCAACAATGGTGACACACTAGTAGAAGCAATTATATCTTCCAAACAAAATCAGATTATGTTGGCTATCGGAAGTCACTCCTAGATTGCTTGCAGGAGCAGAGCCCGATGCCCATCAGTTTAATGTCACGATTTGTTTTAAGGGGTGATCAAATGGAGGGAAACTCAAGGAGATATCACTCTAACTCGGGGAATGAGTCTGGTGTATATAGTGACAAAGGAGGTCTTGATCCAACTTCAGCCAGTGGGTTGATAAAAGGGTGAGTAGGTGGAAGACTTAGTGAGGAAAATGAACAAATAGCTTTGGGCAACAGGCTTACGGCTATTTGCAGAAGAAAGATGTTGAATGCAAGATCCGCTTGGTTCAGGGTCTCAAGAAACCGAGGAGGGCTTGACTGGATCTTCCAATTCCAAGTCACTCAGCGTTGAGAAAATCACAAGAGCTGGCTAAGAACATCATAACTGCTACAATGATCCTACCAACATCATCCTATAACAGCTATAGCTCGAATGGATCCTCCAATTCCGAGCATTTCTAACATAGTGTAACAGAGACGTAAAAGAAATTGGCATTCATCAGGCAAGAAGTCTCAAAAGTGCATACATAACCAGAGTATCAGTGCTTCATTAAAGATTTACAACCGGGAGCTCAGCTCAACCATCGATAGATACAAAAAATGGCGAAAACGCCTTCATATACTCAAACTAGAAATCAGCAACAAGATCGAGACGTAGCATTGAAAGCTTTGTGTCTGCATGGCTTCTGACAATACGGGACTGTAATCTCTGAATGGTCGTGCAACTTATGACAGACGTGATCGATCTCCTGACAGTTTGTTCGGCGAATCGATGTGCCTTTAATTTAATGCAGGACTTTCCCATTATGGCGGAGACGATGTCTAACCACCACCAACCCCTTCAATAACTGCTTCTTGGGATTGAGGAAAATCTGGCCAACTCAACACCTTGGGATGTGAAAGACTTCTCGCGCTACCACCTGGAATAACTGAATGGCTAGAGGGATAGGCATGGAAGCCAATGTAGAGACTGGGGCGCATGGTCGGAGTGATGTCGTTGGATTATGAGGGCGTGGAAGGAATGGCGAGATGTGAGAGGGGTGACGGAGGATGCTTTGTGGCAGAAGACATCAGACGGAAGGGAGGAAGATGAAAGATAACTAACTTGCCTTTTGGTGAGGGGCTGATGTGGAGAGGAGTGGGACATACGTCACACGACAAGCGGATGGCGAGAAGGAGGGAGGAGCACGTGGACCAAAGAGGGGAGGTGGATGGATGACACACGGCAGCAGGCGAAAGGTGGAAAGGAATATGACATGACGGGAGACGGGCCCACTCTGGTTAAACATGGGCAGCTGAGAAGGGCGGGGCTGCACGAGCGCTGTTGATCTGAGCGCTATGATCTCGGTCATCAGAAAGCTTCTTCAGTGATTCTGGACCCCCCCCCCTCCACTTAAAGGTAGAAAGGCGGGGGGGTCCAGAATGGTCTTCATCACCATTGATCTGGGCGCGCTGATCTGAGCCATTAGAGAGGTGCACCCCTGATTCCCGACCCCCCCCCATCCGCTTAAAGGTAGAAAGGTAAGGGGGGTCTGGAATTCGATATGCGTCGTTCATCTGAGTGCACAAATCCCAACCATCCAGAACTGATTCTCGTTTAACTCGGACGCATTTGCACACAAAACTTAGGACAAGTGGGTTTTTNATTAGTCCGAAAAAAAAAAAACAAAGACAAACAACAATATTTACAAACAAAACGAAACGAGCCGACTACAGCTCATAAAAAACATTTCTTTAAGAAATGTCCATTGACTGGGCCACTAAAAACTTCATTTCCTTCCAGATCCTGCAACTTGTAAGTGTTGTTTGAAAACACTTCAAGGATCTTGAAAGGCCCGAACCAGAGGGCATCAAATTTACTGTGTTTACCCTTTTCCTGCCTGGGTGCATCCCATTTGAGTGCTATATCACCATGCTCAAATTCCTTCTTCTTGTTCTTCCTGTCAAAAGCTTGCTTGATCTTTTGCTGACGATTGTAGGCTCTGTCCATGACCTGTTCTCTGATCTGCTGCACTTCCACCATCTGATGAATCCTTCTGAGTATATGATTAGGTTCTCCTTCAAGGGCCTGGAGGAAATTTGCCACAGGTAAGGCAAGTTGAGTGGGAAAAACGACCTCTATTCCGTAAACAAGTTGGAAAGGAGAGAGACCCAGGGACTTCTTAGTTGTCACCCGATCGACCCAGAGAGAAAATTTGAGCTTTGAGTCCCAGGCCTTCTGATTGTCCTCCAGTAACTTTTTGATAAGCTTGATCAGGATTTTATTGGAGGACTCTGCCAGTTCGTTTCCTTGAGGATAGTATGGGGTAGAGTGAACCAATGAAATCCCAAATTGTTCACAAAATTTGATCAGAGGCTCAGACCTGAAGGGGGAGGCGTTGTCAGTGACATTTCTGTTTGGGTAGCCAAATCTCGCTATAATGTCTTCCAAGAGGCTGATGATTAATTTGTGAGAGGTGATCCTGGTGGGGACCACCTCTATCCACTTGGTGAAATAATCAGTTGCAGTGAGGATCCATTTGTGCTGGCCACTTGAGGGAGGATAAATCTCTCCGATGAAATCCAATCCCCACTGCTGAAAGGGTGCCGAAACTACTACAGGCTTTAATGACAAAGATTTGAGTTGTTGTTTACCTGAAAATTTCTGTCATTTGATGCAAGCCCTGACTTCCCTGTAGACATCAGTAAACAGAGTAGGCCAGTAATACACAGCCCGGAGGATTTTGTGGGCTGTGGTTTTCCAAAAATGATGACCCCCGCAGAGACTGCTATGAAAATTGAACATCACCTTCTAGGCTTGCAAAGGGTCCAGGCATCTTAATAATATCCCCAGAGGGTCTCTCCAATACAAGGCTCGGTCAATAAGGCAGTATTTGACTGCTTTGAGCTTTAAAGCTCTGGCCCTACTCTTTCCCAGTCCGTCAGGGGGCTTTAATTCCTACAGAAAGTATAAGATATCCCTGTACCAGGGACATGCTGCTAGTGGTATGGTGACCTGGGAATTACTGCTGGATGACTCGGCTTTCTCATTGATGCAGTTAATCTCCAGGGATTTGTAGTTGGATTCATCCAACAACTTGGCCAAACCTTGCCCCTTTACCATCTTGGTGGGTTTAATTTCCAGGTCAAATTCGAGGATCTTAGCTATCCATTTGCCCCTTCTCCCATCTATGTCAGGCTGTATAAGGATGTCTTTCACAGAAGTTGAAGGGACATATGCAGTGATTTTTGAGTGCAAAACGTAGATTCTGAAAGCTTTGAGAGCTTTCACCAATGCGTAGGCCTGCTTTTCCATGATCTCATATCTGAGTTCAGCATCTCTCAATTCCTTGCTAAAGAAGGCAATGGGATGCTCTCGCCCTTGATTGTTTCTCTGCAATACGACTGCTGCTATTGAGTCATCAGAAGCAAATGAGAAAATCAGGAAATCTTTAGAATAATCGGGACTGATTAGCACAGGTGCCTCAGTCAATGCTTTCTTTATCTGGGCAAACGATCCCCTGGATTCAGCGGTCCACCTTATTTCATGGCCCTTCCTGAGCATGGTTGTAATGTGTTTCATCAGCTCGGCGAAGTTCGAGACGAACCTTCTCAGAAAGTTGACCTTCCCCAAAAATGCCTGAACTTCTTTCTTGGACTGGGGAAGTGACAGAGCCTGAATCGCTTCCACCCTTCCTGGGTCAATCCTTACTGCTTTTGCTGACACTATGTGACCTAACAGCTTTCCCTCTTTCATAGAAAACAATGATTTCTTGGGGTTTAAAGATAGGCCATACCTCTGACACTTCAGGAAAACCCTCTTTAAGTGGCAGCAGTGCACTTTATCAGTCTTAGAGAAGACTGTGATGTCATCTAGATATATCACCACGAACTGGTCCTTCTCCCCAATGAAGGCTATGTCCATGGCTCGCTGAAACGTTGCTCCTGCATTCATCAGTCCAAAAGGCATTTTGGCATACATGAATGTGCCCCAAGGAGTGATGAAGGCTATTTTTTCTCTGTCCTCGGGCATGATTGATATCTGATTATATCCAGAGAAACCATCAATCATGGACATCCTGGATGCGCCAGTGACCCTCTGTAAAATGTGTTCCATGTTGGGCAGGGGATAATTGTCCTTCCTCGAACTTCTGTTCAGGTTCCTGAAATCGACATAAAGTCTGATTTCTCCACTTTTCTTTCTCACTGGGACCAAATTGGCCACCCATTCAGAATATCTCAAGGGGACAATGATCTTAGCATCCAGCAACTTCTTTACCTCTCTCTCCATGACAGGTAGCAGCATGGGATTTATCTGTCTCATCTTTTGTTTGAACAACTTAGCCTCCTCTTTTAGTGGGATCTTGTGCTCGATGGCTGATGTATCATACGTTTTGAGGTCTTTGTAGGTCCATGCAAACACATCAGCAAACTCTTTCAGCAAATTGATATATTCTATCCTCTGCCCTTCGGTCAAACTTCTTGACAACTTGACAAACTTTGGCTCCTCAGATGTGCCTATGTTGCATTCAGTTGTGTCATCATCATCACCCAAAACCTTACCTTTTACTGCCACATCATTCCCGTCAAATAATTTTTCTAACAGGATCAGTCCTCTCGGAATGTGATTGCTCGGTAGCTGAATGATCCGGTGATCAACGATTTTATTCACAAATTCCCCAGGGTGATGGTCATCTTCCTCTTCAGGATTCTCATCTATGTGCATTGTGGAAAAGTCATCAATGGACCAAAGAAATTTCTCGATTTCTTGATCGTCTTCAAATACCTTCCAGTGTTTGACATTGTCTGGTATAGAAGGTCTGTATTTTATTTCAACATTAGACCTGGCAGTGGGCGATGTGGGAACTTCGAGCACACTAGCTGTGAAAGCTAAACAGTCAGCCGAGGCATTTTCCTCCCTTGGAATGTAGGAAATGTTAAAAGCCAGGAAGGAATCATCGACCAGATCCCATACCTCGTTTTTGTAATTCCTGAGCTGAGGATGCTTAGTCTGATAGACATTTTTGACCTGCTGGACAATCAGTTCTGCATCCCCAAACACAACCATCTCCTTGATTCCCATTTCTTTGGCAGCTCTCAAACCCAGAACCAGAGCTTCATACTCTGCCACATTATTGGTGACCTCGAATTCCAGCCTGTATGACAGAGAGATGGTCTCATGACAAGGTGATATAAATATCACTCCGGCACCTGCACCCATACTGGAGGAAGCTCCATCAAAGAACATATTCCAAACAGAGGAAGTTGAGGGGGAGGATTCCTGATTAAGGATGGGCTTCTTTTTGATATTTAAAGAAGATTTAGGGGTGTGGGTGAGCTGCAGTAAACTGGAGCCTAAATCAGTGTCCAAGGCATAGATGGGATGATTGGTAGGGTTTCCCTCGTCACTGACAATGTAGGCTAGCTGGGCTTCTCTGTACAGTCTCCTATGTTCCCCTCCAAAGACTGGAATGGTGGCATATGTGAGGTCCATCTGCAAGGTTCCCCCCGGTCTCTTTATCCAGGATCTTGACAACAGCATGCCAAACTTAGGGGGGACATCGGCTACCACAATATCCATGACCATACTCTTCATGAGCAACTGAAGCAAAGAGACTACTAGGTCCTTAATCACTCCCAAACACTGGACCCTTCTGGATTCAAAAGAATAGAGGTCATGATAGGCTCGGGTGACTTCCAGTCCTAATTCTTCCATGACAGCTTTGGGCATGAGGTTGTGGGAAGCCTCTGAATCCATAAGGCAATTATGCAGTACCTTGTCATGTATGTTCAGGTAGGTGTAGAAGGGAGGGGATGAATCATCTCTGTCTTCTACCATGGGACCTAGGACAACTGTAGGCCTTTCATCTTGGAAGTTTATGGAGTCTATGAGAGGGTATGAGGCTTCCAATTTCAGTAGTTCAGAGAAGCGTTTTTTGAATTCCCCATGTTTAATTAACTCAGTGAGTGGCACAGGAATTCTGATTTTCTGAATCTCATGTTCGAAATTGAAAGAAGACATAGGCTTTGGGATTTCTCTAATTTCAGGAACATGATTATGGACAATGGGGGAGAGAGGTTGGGCCTTCTTACCTCTGTCTGCTACTTCATTAGCAGGTTTCTCTGCTCTATTGGATGGCTCAGGAACGTCAGGTGCTGCTGCCCTTTTGTCAGACCTCAAGTTGTACCTGCCTCGGCCGCCGCTAGCTTTGTCTCCTTTTCTCAATTCGTTCAGCTGACCATCCATGAGAGATTCTTCATATGCTGATTGGGTCAGATGAGGGAAAGGGGGAGTGACTTCTACACTGTGGATTTTAGGCTCAGGCTCTTCTGCTTCCCCTTCTTCTTCATCATCCACAAAATTGTTCTGGAAGGGGGCCTGAATTTTTTGGTCGTCTCTGTCTCTTTCCTTCTCTCTGTGCATAGCTGGAGGAGCGAAATTAGTTGGTCTTCTGAAACCTGCCCTATTCTCAGTGCTCTAAGGGCCCCTGTTTATTTGTTTTCTCTCCACCTTCAACCTCTCCACCTCTTCTTTAAGGAGGTTCATAACTCAGGTCATCTCATTTACATGAGGGTGGGACAGTGATGGGCCGGAAGTTGAGGCTTCCGAATTTTCCTTTCTTCTGTCTGTGTCGGCCTGGCTTCTCAGTCTATTAGTTGCCAATATGTTGGATTCCACTTCTATAGCTGCATCTTGCATCTGAGCTAAAGAGGTGGCTCTTCTTTCTCTTAACACGAGACAGAAATCAGGGTCAAATGCGCTAGCATAGGAAATTTGAGCAGAGGCCTCCGAAGGTTTAATCTCTGTAGGAATCTTCTTGTACATCTTATTAAATCTTTTGGAGAAGTCTGAGACAGACTCCCCTTACATATTCCTCAGAGATCCAAACTCTGTCATATAATACATATAATCTTTTCTATCTCCCCACTGCCTCAGGAAGATGTTATCCAAAGCCTCAATGCCAGCAATAGATCCAGGGGCTAGTCCCCGAAACCATTTCCTCACCTCCCCATCAAGGCTCTGGACAAAGAATCTCATCCAGACATCTTCACTCTCGATATTCAAGTTGTCTGCATAGCTATAAAAGGAAGCTAGGTGCTCTTCAGCAGTTACATCTCCCTCACCACTGAACTTGGGCATGTATTTCAAATAGTCTCCAGCAGGGAGAGGGTTCAAAGGCTGGGGTAGAATCAAAGGAGCATATCTGGCAGCAAATATGGCATCCATTATATTCGGAGGGGGATTAGCACTAGCCATAGGGATATTAGGTAGTTGAGAACTCAGAGGAGGAGGAGTATGAATGGGAGATGTCGGAGCAGAGATCCTTGGAGGAGACAATGGAGGAAACAGAGAGAAAGCCAATGGACCTGAGTGTGTAGACGCTTCTCTCTACGCAGCAGTAACAAAAGGAGGGGTGGTGAAACCTCTGGAAGTTTGAGGTCTATGATGAGGCAAGACCTCCAGGGAGGAGGGAGTGACAAGGATTTCTCTTTCTGATACCAGACCAGGAGGAGAAAAATCAGCAGGAACACTCCCGAAATTTAGAGAACAGGGGATTTCGGAAGAAGGACGACTAGGAAGCTGCGAATAATAAAATGGAGTTCTCACAGAAGGGGAGGGCGTATTACCTGTTCCATCGACGAAAAATTCTTTTGCAGATCTCTTTCCCTTTCTGCGCACTGCTTCCACGTCAGCTTCTGGTGTGGCTAAAGGCAAGTGTGGGTTAGACCTCGTATGACTGCCCCTCGAAGCCACAGTTGATAGAGCAGGTTCTCCTCAGCGGAGTCATCACAATGGAGTCGCCAGGTGCATAGTAGCAATCTTCAAGTTCTGATATCTGATGCACCTTCAGAATCAGTTGATCTTTGTCGTTCAATCCCAGGGAATATATTCAACATCGTCCTCGGCAACGACGCCAGAAATGTTGGCTATCGGAAGTCACTCCTGGATTGCTTGCAGGAGCAGAGCCCGACGCCCATTAGTTTAATGTCACGATTTGTTTTAAGGGGGTGATCAAATGGAGGGAAACTCAAGGAGATATCACTCTAACTCGGGGACTGAGTCTGGTGTATATAGTGACAAAGGAGGTCTTGATCCAACTTCAGCCAGTGCATTGATAAAAGGGTGAGTAGGTGGAAGACTTAGTGAGGAAAATGAACAAACAACTTTGGGCAACAGTCTTACGACTATTTGTAGAAGAAAGACGATGAATGCATGATCCGCTTGGTTCAGGGTCTCTAGAAACTGAGGAGGGCTTGACTGGATCTTCCAATTCCAAGTCAATCAGCGTTGAGAAAATCACAATAGCTGGCTAAAAACATCATAACTACTATAGTGATCCTACCAAAATCATCCTATAACAGCTATAGCTCAACTGGATCCTCCAATTCCGAGCGTTTCTAACACAGTGTAACAGAGACGTAAAAGAAACTGGCATTCATCAGGCAAGAAGTCTCAAAAGTGCATACATAACCAGAGTATCAGTGCTTCATTAAAGATTTACAACCGGGAGCTTAGCTCAACCATCGATAGATACAAAAAATGGCGAAAACGCCTTCATATACTCAAACTAGCAATCAACAACAAGATCGAGACGTAGCATTGAAATTTTTGCGGCTGCATGGCTTCTGACAATACGGGGCTGTAATCTCTGAATGGTCATGCAACTTATGACATACGCGATCGATCTTCTGACAGTTTGTTCGGTGAATCGACGTGCATTTAATTTAATGCAGGACTTTCCCATTATGGCAGAGACGATGTCTAACCACCACCAACCCCTTCAATAACTACTTCTTGGGATTGAGGACAATATGGCTAACTCAACACCTTGGGATGTGAAAGACTTCTCGCGCTGCCACCTGGAATAACTAAATGTCTAGAGGGATAGGCATGGAGGCCAGCGCAGAGACTGGGGCGCATGGTAGGAGTGATGGCGTCGGATTATGAGGGCATGGAAGGAATGGCGAGATGTGAGAGGGGTGACGGAGGATGCTTCGTGGCGGAAGACATCAGACGGAAGGGAGGAAGACGAAAGATAACTAACTCGCCTTTTGGTGAGGGGCTGATGTGGAGAGGAGTGGGACGTACGTCACATGACAAGCGGATGGCGAGAAGGAGGGAGGACCACGTGGACCAAAGAGGGGAGGTGGATGGATGACACACGACAGCAGGGGAAAGGCGGAAAAGAATATGACATGACGGGATATGGGCCCACTCTAGTTAAACAAAGGAAGTTGAGAAGGGCGGGGCT
>JASDQU010212514.1:3323-18557 GCA_032191745.1 Picea mariana
GTGGCAGTAGAAGATTTGCATCTTCAACAATTAGATGTTAAAACAACTTTTCTCCATGGGGATTTGGAGGAAGAGATTTATATGCAACAGCCACATGGGTATGAGGTCAAAGGGAAGAAGAATTTTGTATGCAGGTTGAAGAAGAGCTTGTATGAACTAAATAAGTTCCAAGGAAGTGGTATTTTAAGTTTGACAGGTTTATGACAGAACAAGATTATAGTATATGTCATTTTGATCACTGTGTTTATTTCAAAAAGCTAGAAAATTGAAGCTATATTATCTTGCTATTGTATGTAGATGACATGCTTGTTGCAGGGTCTAATGTGCAGGATATAAATGTGCTTAAGAATAAATTATCTAATTCATTTGCGATGAAGGATTTGGGTGCTGCAAAGAAAATCCTTGGTATGAGAATAACAAGAGATAGGAAAAATCGCAAATTGACATTGTTTCAGGGTGAGTACATAGAGAAGGTTTTGAAAAGGTTCAGAATGCAGAATGCAAAACCAATTAGCACACCTTTAGCCAACCATTTCAAATTAACTAAGGAAATGTGTCCCAAGACACATGAGGAGATAGAATACATGTCCAGGGTCTCTTATTCATCAACAATCAACAGCTTGATGTATGCAATGGTTTGCACAAGAATAGATATTTCACATGCAGTGGGAGTTGTGAGAAGGTATATGAACAATCCAGGTAAAGAACATTGGGAGGTGGTAAAGTGGATTCTCAGGTATTTGAGAGGTACTGCTACTCATGCATTATGTTTTGGAGGTTCATAGATTTTTCTACAGGGATATGTTGATTTAGATATGGCAGGTGATAAAGACAACAGGATGAGTACCATAGGGTATGTTTTTACTATAGGTGGAACAATAGTAAGTTGGATTTCGAAACTGCAAAAGGTTGTTTCACTTTCAACAACAGAGGTAGAGTATGTTGCTGCTAAAGAGTCTAGTAAGGAGATGATTTGGTTACAGATGTTTATGGAGGAATTGGGAAAGAAGCAGGAGAATAGCAGGTTGTACTGTGACAGTGAAAGTTCCATTCATATTGCAAAGAACTCAGCCTTCCATTCGAAGACTAAGCATATACAATTGAGGTACCACTTCAAAAGATGGACATTTGAAGTTGGAAAAGATACACACTAGCCATAATCCTTTAGACATGTTAACAAAGGGAGTAACCAGGGAGAAACAGAGTTTCTTCTCAATTTCAGTTGGTATTCAAGAATGAATATGAAGATGAGAATTTTTCAAGTCCAAGAAGGTTTAGAGCCCAACATATACAGCAGCGGTGGAGTTGTTGAGATCATTCTCCTAGTGGAAGATTGTTGGTTATGGAGCCTTATTATCTTCCAGATTCAGAGGTATTTATTTCCACTATTTTTATACCCCATGAAGACTTTACACCCCAGAAGAATGTACACTCTTCAACGTGGGGGAGTGCAGAAAAATTGCCTTGTAAATATATATTGTAATTTTATTGTAAATCCGAACCGTTCATTATAAGGTCGCATATCTAACGATAGAAATTATGCTAGGGTTTTTTTTCCTTAGAAGGCAACCCTTTGTTATGAGGGAAATGTATTGTGGCTATGCATTATGGTGAATATTGTGCTCTGAAATAGGAGACTACAAGAGAAAGAAGAGGAAGTTACAACGGGTTTGTTGAGGTTGTATCCCTTCATTTGTTCGATAATAATAAAGGAAGGACCTGGCAATTTCTATGGTGGATGTAGCCCACACTGAGTGAACCATGTAAATCTATGTCTCTATTGTATTGTGTATCTTTTGTGTTTTGTTTCCGCATTTGTTTTATTTTATTGCTCCACGGTCCTGGTTTTCTAACATGCATTCTGGAGAAGAAGGATGAAAACATATATACAGGCACAAGGATTTGAAATTTGACAATCAGTAGTATATGGATACGAAGAACCAACAGTTCTGCCAATAAGTGAAAAAGAAATGAAACTTAGTCAAAATAATTCCAAATCCACAAATGCACTTTTGAATGGTCTTGGTGAATCAATATATTCCAAAATTGTACATTGTAAATCATCTAAAGAGATTTGGGACAAACTTCAAAATATTTATGAAGGAGATTCAAAATTCAAAGAAGTAAAACTTCAAACTTACAGAGGTCAATTCAAACAACTAAAGATGAAGGAAGATGAGAATATTGCAGCTTACTTCTTATGAGTCAATGAAACAATGAATGCAACCATAGGATTGGGAGAAGAAATTGAAGAATCTGTAATTGTTCAAAAAGTACTAAGATCTCTTCCTATGAGATTTGATCCTAAGATATCATCACTAGAAGAAAGAGCAGATCTAGACTCAATAAGCATGGACAAACTACATGGAATCTTCACAACATATGAAATGAGAATTGAACATGAAAATCCATATATAAAAGAAGCAAGTTTCAAAGCATTCAAAAGGTCAAAGAAAAATGGAAATCAAAAAGAACATAGAAGCAACAATGACTTCTTATAAGATGATGAAGAAGAAGTGGCCAACTTTGTCAGAAGTTTGAACAAGGGAACCAATGACAGATATAAAGGTAAGCTTCCATTAATTTTTTTTAATTGTGATGGTATTGGTCATTTTGCTAACAAATGTCCCCATAAGAAAAATAAGAGGAATGATGAAGATTACTCAAACAACCAACAAACATATAAAGGAAAAATAACCAAAAAGAAAGATTTCGAGAAAAGTTTATGCACCAAAGAAGACATCTCCTCATCAGATGAAGATGAAGTCAGTGACATTGAGACAAAAAGAGTTATATTCATGGCAGTAGAAGACTCTGATAAAGAAGACACCAAAGAAGAATATGAAGAGGAAGAAGTTGATTACCGAGAATAATTTTTGTGTGCCATAGAAGTTATAAGAAGAGAAAGGAAGAAAAACAAGAAGCTACAAGCAGAACTAGACAAGAAAGAAGACAACCAAGAACTAGAACAAATGATCATGGAATTGAAGGTTTAGATAGATGAAGATAAAAGAATTGAAGAAGAACTCAAAGAACATCTAGAAGAAAGAGGCGAGATCATTGGAAATTTGGAAGCAAATATTGTCACATTGAGAGGATCTTCAAAAGAAAAATATGAAGAACAACTCAAAAGTTTTGGATGAAATTATCAACATTCAAAAGCCTCATCATGACAAGTCCGGACTTGGATACAATCAAAAAGAAAAGAGATCAAGCTCCAAAACAAGAGAACAAGAAACATATCCAAAAATTTATGCAAAAACAATCAAATAGGATAGGAAGACCTACAAGGAAGATTACAGGGACACTCCTCCACCGAGAAGATTCAGATTTCATAATCAACGAATGACAAAAACAAATAGGCCTCAGGAAGAAGAAGGATTCATAAAATTAACTCCTTTCAGGAGATATTCAACTCCCAGGTATCAAACTATCTTTTTTTCTTTATGTTATGCATGCAATAATTTTGGATATAAAGTTGTCAATTGCAGAGTTAATAGGAGGAACATAAACAACATTGAAAATCATACACAAAATGGTTATTCAAGAAGGCCTATTGAAACACGGAGAAGATACAACATGTTTGAATCATTGAGCACTGAAGTGGAATGCTACAAGTGCAACAACTTTGGACACATGGAAAAAAATTGTAGAATGACGGTCTCTCCTAGAGAACCACAACATAACTACAACAGTCATAGACAAGAACCTCAGAAGAGAACATGGATAATAAAGTAGAATCAGTATAGCAATGGAGAATGCACACTTGATCCACAAGCTAAGCAGAAGAAACGTGGTTGGTATGTTGAAAGTGGTTGTTCAAAACACATGACAGGTGATAAAGACAAGTTTCTTACATTAAGAAAGGAAAGAGATGGATCAGTCTCCTTCAGAAATGATGATTCAACTAAAATCATTGGAAAAGGAACAGTTAGAATTGGAAACAAGAATACTAAGGCAGAAAATGTTCTACTAATAGAAGATATGAAACATAATATTCTAAGTGTAATTCAAATGTGTGACCAAGGTCATAAAATTACTTTCGATTCAGAGAAGTGAGAGATAAGAAAAGAAGGTTCAGGAAAATTGATTGCAACAACTGCAAGAGCTTCAAGCAACATATATGTATTAAGCGAAATTGGAAATGAAAAGTGTTGTCTAGGAAAGGAAGATGAAAGTTGGTTATGGCACAGAAGAATGAGTCACATACACTTTGATAACCTTGTCAAAGTCAGCAAAAAGGAAACAATTAGAGATGTTAGCGCCGTCATTTCATTTTTTTGAGTCAGTGTTAATCGATTTAGGGTTTGTGTGTCAAATCATGTGAGGTCAGGTACCGAACAAAAAAGGGGTTGAGGTCAGAAAGTGGCCAGTTGTACCTTGGATTTGAGAAGGGATGTCAAAGTCAAAACATGTGTAAATAGTATGAGTCTGTTCCAAAAGAGTCGGGTCCTGCCAGAAAGAAATTTTTTACGTGCCTCGGGTTGAGGCAAGTTGTTTAACAGAAGTCGTGTCAGCAAGTGCAGTGACCATCATCATCTCATTATGAAGGTTGTAAGAATGAAAAATAACGGCGCTCGTATCATGTATTCCCTACAACCCTTATCATCTGTACTTTACACGCCTCGAAGTGTACTTGTCGCGTGGATGTGCTACAGAAAATCTTCAGTTCACTTTGAAACATTCAGTCACCATGAATTTAGTGTTCCCTGGCATGATTCAACCTCCCACCTGCTCTATTATATATTATGGATGTTCTTCATGCATTCTATTCACCAGTCAAGCTTATGCACTTTTGTAGTTCTTCTCGCAAGCCCAGGTTGATAAAGATTATTTCCTTGGGCCCATACCAAATCCACCGTGCGCAAGACAAATACACGTTGCACCATGGAAACCTCCCAAAACATAACGAAGGGCACGCGAAGTGGAAGAAGTGCTAGGCCCGAGCTGCAAAACTTGACGTTGATCAAGGAATATCTAGAGGTCAGAGCATCCTTTGAACAGTTCGGGTGCATGGCCTTTTGCAGAAAAATTCAAGGATTTAATATGAGACTAGCTGAGCAGTTCGCACTCAGTTTTGACAGATTCTGTGCGGTGATCTCGGGTGTCACTTTCCAGGTTACTGAGGAAAATCTGTTGACCAAAGCAAAGATCCCCTTGCACAGAAAAAGGTGGTTTAAAGTCATGCCCTTGGATGCGTGGTGCTATGAAGACTTCATCAAGAGAGATTGTTTAGGTGGGAAAATTGAGACAGGCATTCTGAGTAGATATTTACATGAAACATTTTGAAAACTACTTGGAGTAATAAGGAAATATTTCACCTATGAAGGGAGGTTCGACAGGATACATTTGCATCACATTATATTGTTGATGCACTTCACAGGAAGGAGACCATTAAATATACCCTTTTTCTTACACCGGAACCTTCGAGAGATGGTGGACAGTGCCCAGGCTGAAGTTGATCAATCGAAAAGGAAAATCTCTCATGTCTCGTTGATTAAATTTTTGGTAGTTAAGGAATTAATATGGTTGGGAAGAAACTGGGATTCGTTCTTTCTCACAACGGGCATCCCCAAGGATCCAAAAGGAGATTTCCCTCTACCCGCGGAAATGGTAGTATCACACCACGTGGAGGCTAGAGTGGAAGAGGCTGTGCAAGAAGGAAAGACGTTGGAAGCCCTGTCCCCCAAACAAAAAATACCCCGACGAAGGGGCAAGCCAAAGAATAACAAGGAAGCTAGGGAAACCCTAGTCCCAAGCAAACCGCACGCAAAGTCGGTTGTCGAATAATTACTTATGCATGCCATTCGACTGGAACCTGTCGAAGGTACAAGTCGAGAAAGCTGGAGAAAAATGAGGAGGACAAATGTTGAAGGCACATATGTTCAAGAGCCATCTCAGTAGCTAAAGCAAGCGCAGCTTGATATCATTGAGCTTTACTAGGAAAATAGAGAACTAAGACAACAGTTAGCAGCGAAGACCCTTGAAGTGTCAGCATCACAAGGCCATGAAGGAAATGTGACGTGGCTCAAGAGATAGCTCAGGGAAGTGCAGGATAAAATCATACAGCTGTGTGAAACACCGAGGATGTCAGAAGAAAGGAATGTGAAGCACTTCAGAGAATGTGAAGCGTCCGGGGAGAAAGTTTGCGCAGCTCTTGCTAGCGCGCAGAAGAAACATGATTAAATGAGTTCACTCTTGTATCCTCAAATGTGGCGTGGATTTTGAAAGTTTAGAAGAAGGCGTCACCCTTGGATGGTTTTTTCATTTTGGTAACGACTGCGATAGTTAATAGTCACTCGCCATGTACGCATCCCAGCAAATGAGCACATGACATAAATCAAGGCCGTTACTATGGATGGCAGGATTCTGACAAAGCACTTGATCGTTCAGATACCCTGTCAAAGGAAGGCATCGACATATCACTCTCCCCATGAAGAGACCTTGCTAATAACTGAACCCCCATGGAAAAGACAAGTGGTTATGTTGTGACTGAATACAGTTGGTTTCTATTTCTAGAAAGGCGTCATACGAAAAGTCATTTAACAAAGAACAGTCAGATTCCTAAATTCTAGGGATAGTAGCTAGACAACAGGGCATCCGAAGTGGCTCCCTTGCCTATATATTTTACCTTTTCAATGTAAACCAGGTTGGTTGGAAAAAATAGTATAGACAATGACTATTGAATGTAGTATTGAGCTCGATCAAAATTTAATGCAAAAGTCCTGAAGGTTTGATGAAAAGATTCTAATTGTAGCAGTTGGATGTATTGTTTCCTTTCTTTTCATATGTACTTCCTGTATTCTCTATTCACATCTATTTCTGTCTGAATTGGAACGTGATTTCGAACCTTGGATTCGCTACGCAGCAGCCTAGATTTGCACCATTTAGACAAACTGTGTTTCCTCCAAGTGAAATCTAAATTCAACCTCAGCGATGCTCCGAGTTGCTTCATGTGTTTTTCCCCTCACCACACACAATGATTTTAAACTGAAGACTATTGCTTACTTAGCCTTTATCCTCTCAAGTTCATTCACCAAGTCATTTGTTTCTATCATTTTCTTAATTGACTCCATAGACCGAGGTCTTAATCTCTTTCGCTAATAGAACCAAAAATTATTATTTAAAGGTGTTAAATGTAGCCGACAGCTTAAATCCATATCCTATACCGAGACAAAGTCTCCCGAGAGAGCCCTCTCCAGGTCCGAAAGGCTATTTTTGGGTCTCAAAGTTGGTTTGTAGGTTGCCTCTGTCAATCATTTCTCTGTCGAATGAAGTTTACATAGAGCTAACATTCTGGCATCGTTGTCGGGGACGGAATTGAACAAATTTTCCGTGGAAGAATGACTAAAGTTACAGTTTTGACCCTTGAGGGTAAAAAAGGGACAAACATCTAGATTGGTTGAAACTTTTACCCTGGCAACTCCAGTAAAAAACACTAGTAGCACCAAGTAGCGTGATTCAGGAACCCTAGCTCCGAAGATGATCTATACCAGAGAAAATACTGACCCAAACCTTGTAGAGACTGTGTTTGATCCCGAGAAGCTTCTGCACAAGACCAAGCAGCAAGTGCTGAACCCATTCTATTACCTGGACAGAAGCCAATCCTTACCCAAAGACGACGTTCAAAGCATTGATGACCTTGAGTTTGACTCCCTGTTTGAGCAAACCATGTTCAGGTCTAAGTCGGAAACTAGTTCTGACGATATAGTCTTCGACCAGAAGAGGTTTCAAGCTCTAATACCTAATAACATCCCCTAAATACCTAACCATCCTAGAGCCATGACCACCAGATTCTCCCCCATCGTTCTACCAGCCCAATTTCATGATTTGCCCCAGAATTACAACCAGAGGATCAAGCTCTACGATGCTGAAGGGAACGTTTCAGCCCAAAATCATTTGGATTGGTTCAATGATTTCATCGACCTAGAGGAGGTAGACTATGCAGACACAAAAATGAGGTTTTTCACGTAGAGTATTTTGGGGGAGGTGAGGAAGTGGTTCAAATCCCTCCCAACAACAAGCATTCAAGACTTTGTTGCATTTGAAATGTCTTTCATTACTAGATGGGAAGATAAGAAGAACCCCTTGCAGCTATTGACGCAGTAAAATAATATGAAGAGGGCATCGGAGAAGACAGTGAAAGAATTATTGGCCCTTTTCATGAGGGTTTATAACTCAATCCTTGCAGAAGTTCAGCCACCCCCCGGGTTCGTGCAACTACGATACACTGATTCCTTCGACAAAGATTTTGCCTTGCGGTTGAGAAAAAGAATATCAACAAATCTACACACCATGATGAGCGATGCAATAGAAGTCAAGGTAAACCTAATTGTGTTGGGGAAGATCAAATAGAGATTCAACAGAGGCGATAAGAAACCCCAAGGGGATGCATAGCCATCGACATCTCGATCCTCGGATGACAAATTCAACTTGATGATGAAGACGATGGAGAAAATGAAGGAAATAATTTTCATGGGAAACAGACCTTCTTCCCGAGAACAACATGACCCCCAACCCATAAATCATAACATCAAAAGGGGTCAGGTCCCTCAGATCAGACAAAGGGAGTAGAGAGACCAGGGTGACCAAAAAACAAGGCCTTTTTTCCAAAATAATTACGCAGACGAGGATTTTGATTAGATGTTCCAAGACCAAATGCATTGTTGTGATGACAAGGACACACACGTTTTTTTGATGAAGGGAGAACATGATCAGTACATGAGCGAAAATGATGATATTATGCTTTAGATGGACGACACGTTGTCCTAGGAAATGAAGAGTTCAGGAAAGGTTCTCACAATGCCATCATGCATTTTCAGAAGCAATACAACCTCAAGAGCAAGAAGGAGCCTATCGAACCTCAATAGACAAATCCCATAGGAAACCATCGACGGATATCCCTTCAACAAGCCAACCGAAGCCAGGCAACCAGACCAAATATGCAATTAAAAAGGCAAATTCAAATCAAGAGGCCCTGAGGAAAGCATTGGAAACAAGTCGGGAAGCATGTGGAAAAGAGGTAGAAAAGGTCTCTTCCCCTTTAACTTTGAGCACGAAATGGCCAAGATCAAAATCTTTGTCCCTTTTAACGAATTTATCAGAAAGGGTGAATATCGAGAGTAGATTATTAAAATGATAAAAATGGGATAAACTCCTGACACTCTGAACGTCCAAGACGATCACCCCGCCATTTTGTTTGGTCCGCGTGTAGAGGAGACAAGTGATACTAAGGACGTTCCCCCATTCTATGTCAGTCTCAAGGTCCATGAAATGACCTTGCATAATGCCATGTTAGACTCAGGTGCGTCGCACAACTTCATGCCAAAGGTGATCATGAACGAGTTGTGTTTGGACATCACCAGGCCCTATAAGGACCTTTTTTCTTTTGATTTGAGGAAATTCAAGTGCTTGGGTCTCATCAAAGACTTGGTTGTGTCACTGGCCCAAATTCCTTCAAAGAACATGGTTATGGATGTGGTCGTGGCCGATATACCCCCTAATTTTGGCATGCTATTATCTAGGTCGTGGGCTGCAAAAGCAAATGAACATGTCGTACACTACCATTCCTGTTTTTGTCTAGGAGAGATGGTTATACATAGAAGTACTACTAAAGTACATGGTAAGGAGTAAGACGCAGCTGAATAACCATCCTATCTACTCCGTCGACACTGAGGTCGGTTCCTCCATATTCTACAATGACTTGAGCTTTGAAGAGGAAGATTCGATACCCATCATGACCACCGACGATAAAGCCACGCGATGAGAAGCAGAGTGCGTCGACCCAAGGAATCGCATGGAGAACGATATATGGAACATGAGTTTCGACGACACTGTCAGCAAAGAAGGGGAAAGGGTCGGTGTATAGATAATTCTTCCCAAGATGGGCACAAAACTCTACTCATACAAGCTCGCTTTCGAATGTACAAATAACATGGCAGAGTATGAGGCATTGATTTTGGGCCTAAAGGTTTTGAAATAATTGGGCACAAAGAGGATAACAGTGCATGGGGACTCTGAGCTAGTTATAAACCAAGTGAAAGGCATATATCAATCCAAACACCCCATACTGAGGACATACATGAACTTAGTGTTGGACCTCCTCAAAGAATTCTCGGAGTATAATCTATCGACTATCCCGAGTGGGAAAAATCATATCGCAGTTGCATTGGCCACCTTGGCCTCAGTTTTCAAAATTCTCATATTTCCCAACAAAAAATACGAGATCGAAGTTAAACACAGGCTGACAGTGCCTAATAATATCAAATATTGGCAAGTGTTTCAGGACAAAAAAAAGGTGGAGAGATTTCTCCAAATGAGCGACGAGTTCACTAACATAAACATTGATGATGAGTGCTTTTGCGACGAAGATGAGAGTGAAAATGCACGCAATAATGATAACCCTTTCCAGAACCAAATAGCTAGAAGGGACATAGTACAGATGAAAAATAATATCATCCCAAAGGGGTTGGTTCCATTGGAAAAGTTGTTTGACGAAAACGATGTGGATAGAAATCCCAAGATCACTGCAAATGGTGAGGATGTCGAAGATTGCAACATCGGGACTCAAGAGAACCCGAAAATAATCAATTTGTCGAAGACACTCAGTCCAGAGGTCAAGCAAGACTACATCAAGCTCATGAAGGATTTCCCCGATGTTTTCGCTTGGAGTTATGACGACTTAAAGGTTTATGACACTAAAGTAATTCAACATGTCATTCCTCTCAAAGAAGACTAGAGGCCCTTTAAACAAAATCTCAGACAGATAAATCCCTTGTTGCTCCCACTAATCAAAAAAGAGGTAAAGAAACTTTTTTAAGCTAAAATTATCATTTCTTTGAGGTTTTCGAAATGGGTTTCCAACTTGGTGCCTATAAGAAAAAAGAGCGGAGGAATAAGATTGTGTGTGGATTTTCGAAACTTGAAAAAAGTGTCCCTCAAGGACCACCACCCACTCCATAAAATGGACTATATTCTGCAAAAGGTAGTGGGGTCCCAGAAGATGTCCATGCCAGACGTTTTTTCGGGTTATAATCAGATCATGGTCCACCCAAATGACAGGGAAAATATGACTTTTACGACACCATGGGGGACGTTCATGTATGCTAAGATGCCTTTCGGCCTAATGAACGTCAAAGATACCTTCAATAGGGAAATGGAGATAGAATTCGTTGACAAGAAGGAAAAGTTTATCGTGATCTATCTAGATGACATCACAGTGTACTCAAATTCTAACGAACAACACCTCAGGCATTTGAAGAAGGTTTTCCAGAAATGCAATAAATTTGACATATCATTGAACCCGAAAAAGTCACATTTCAAGATGCAAGAGGGGAATTTGTTGGGGCACATCATCTTGAAAGAGGGTGTAAATATAGACCCCATCAGGGTTGAAGGAATCCTGAAAAATTAGCACGTCGCGCAGCAAAAAGGAGATGCAGTCCTTCCTGGGGAAGGTAAATTTCTTGAGGAGATTCATCCCGAACCTGGAAGAAATTATAAAACATATCACTTGTATGCTCAGAAAGGGGAACGAGATCAAATGGAACCCGAAGCCAGGAAGTCATTTGAATATATCAAGATAACGCTAACTAAAGCTCCCATGTTGGCCAACCTAGACTTCACGAAAGATTTCATCTTGTTCTCATTCGCGTCGGAGCATACGATTATTGGCGTGTTGTTACAGAAAGATGATCAGAACTTTGAGAAACCTAATTTCACCTGAACGTTGAGGGATTCCCCACTGAGGTATGACATTATCGAGAAACAAGTGTATGCCTTAGTAAAATCCCTAAAGGAGTTCAGAACGTACATATTACACTCCCGCGTTATTGCTTACGTGCCCAGCAACTCAGTCAAGGATATCCTGACTCAGGCTGACCCTGAGGGAAGAAGAGGTAAGTGGATAGCGGCCATGCTAGAATATGACCTTGAAATCAAGCCGACGAAGCTGATTAAGGGTCAGGGCCTTGCAAAGTTTATGGTGCAGTCGAACTGTGACGTTTTGGGAATCAACTTCATCATTGATCTGTCAGAGAATCCTCAGGAAGAAACAACTGCGCAGGTGTCTCAAAATTTCATCGATTCACCATGGTATACAGACATCATCTATGTGTTGAGGAATCTCCAAGCCCCTCTGGGTTTAAGTAAGACCAAAGACAGATTCTTAAAACTCAAAGTTGTTAAGTTCTGCATCTTGGATAACTCATTGTACTAGAAAAATCCCAGAAGGATATTGTTGAGTTGTTTGTTGGAAGATGACACGAAACGAGCTATAGAAGAATTCCACAAAGGTGACTGTGGAGGAAATCACTATTGGAAAACCACTGCACATAAAATCCTAAGAGCAGGTTACTATTGGCCCAACATCTTCGCAGACGTATATCGAGAAGTTTCCAGTTACCATGAGTGCCAGATTTTCGATGGAAGGAGAAAGTTGCAACCCCTGCCGCTGAAACCAATCTCGGTCGAGGTGACTTTCATGCAATGGGGCTTGGATTTTATAGGGGAAATCCATCCTCCATCTTCAGCGCAACACCAATGGATACTCACGGCCACAGATTACTTCAAGAAATGGATAGAAGCAATTCCAACGGAGCAGGATATTGACACAGTCATCATTCAATTTCTGGAGACAAACATCCTATCGAGATTTGGATGCCCTATCAAGATCATAACAGATAACGTGGCCGCATTCAAGTCCAAGAAGATGAAGAAGTTTTGTCAGGATTAAAATATAACCTTGGTACATTCTATAGCGTATTACCCGCAGGGAAACAGGTTAGCAGAATAGTCAAATAAAATCTTGACCATGATCATCAAAGACTCCTACAAGACAACAAGAAGGCTTGGAATAAAAAGCTCATTTATGTGCTATGGGCAGACATAGTCACTACTAAGAAATCCATCTCGACATCGCCATTTTAGATCGTATACGGCATAGATGCAATTTTCCCCACCTCACTAAGGTTGTCTTTAAGGAAGTTGCTGCAAGAACAGGAAGTCGAGCCAGATGACATGCAAAGGAGAATAAAGCAACAGATTCACACACAGCAAATGAGGGATCAGGTGTACAATCGATCACAACTCCACCAGGACAGGATGAACAAAACCTTCAACAAGCACTCTAAGCAGGAGGAATTTCAGGTGGGGGATCTGGTGTTGAAATGGGACGTGAGGAAGGAATATAAAGGAAAGCACGAAAAATTCAATCATCTTTGGATGGGTCCATTCAGAATCAATGCATATCGTGAGAATAATGCTTATTTTTTAGAAGAACTAAATGGAGAGTGCGTTGGTTGGGGCATGTAAATGACAGGTTCCTCAAACACTATCTGGCGCAATAAAGTCCGTTTAAGTCACATGTCATTGTAAATAGTCATTTTATTTTTGTTTCGAGTTAGTGTGTCGACAGAAAATTGAAGCCCGAAGTGAAGGCTCTAAGTTTATGATGCATTTGGTCGAAACTGTGTCAATAAGTTTTAGGTTGTGTTTTATTTTCCGCTGTTTCAGTGTATGAAAGTCAAATAAGGCCCAATTGTCAGGCACCTGGTCTGTTGTTCTTTGCTACCTCGTTGGGAGGATAACATCCCCGTTGAATCCAGTTGTTAGTGCCATCATTTTTTTTTTTTAGAGTCGGTCTTAATCGAGTTAGGGTTTGTGTGTCAAAGCATGTGAGGTCAGGTACCAAATAAAAAAGGGATCAAGGTCAGCAAGAGGGCAGTTGGCCCTTGGAGTTAGGAAGGGATGTCAGAGTCAAAACATGTGTAAATAGTACGAGTATGTTCCCAAAGAGTCGAGTCCTGTCAAAAAGGAAGTTTTTACGTGCCTCGGGTTGAGGCAAGTTGTTTAATAGAAGTCGTGTCGGCAAGTTCAGTGACCATCACCAGCTCATTATGAAGGCTGGAATAATGAAAAATCACGACGCTCATTGATCAAAATTTGGACCAGGGATCAAATTTTAGCTCAAAAATCAACGTTCTCAGAATTGCCTCAAAACAAACATGAGCGTAGGCCTCGTCGTTGCAAACCCAATGCAACTTGTTTCGTCTCAAACGGATGTTAGGAGCGAGAGATATCGCTATCTGTTCGAATCGTCAAACAGGCAAAAAAAGGGACGCTGACTGTGCAGTCCGTACAGTCCGTACGGATGATGAAATGGCATGAACGTATGATGACGTGGCAGAGGTGACGTGTCTTGACCGTACATGCTGACGTAGCTGGTGATGTGGCAGTCATCTATTGGCAGATGTGGTCTAATCGCAATGCGACACGTGGCATGGTTTTGGAAAATTATGAGGTGCCACATGGCCCAGTCGTGGGCTGCCACGTGGCACCCCAATATTGATTGTTTGGTCTATTGTCAAAATGTATTGGAGTCTATGGGGTTCGACCCTCGGACCTCCCCACCGCATAAGTCTTCACAACATCCGCCCGACCATTGCAGCACCGCTTGATTCTTATTATATATGTGTGTTTTATTACATTTGAATTCACATATTATTGTATATGGCGGGGGGGTCGGGCCGGGGCTAAGGGGCTTAGCCCCGACCCGCAGTCATATTATTTTATATGTGACCATGTCATATAGAGTGGGGGTTTGTGTATTATGGAACGCGTGTTTCAATAGCCCATACGACCATGTCATATGCCCTCTATAAAAATGGTGCGGGGTTTGTGTTATGAGACACGATTATATGTTTTATACATGTGACCACACATAGCACGGAAGGGGCTTAAGTTTGGTTTCAAACGGTTGGCAACGGTTAAAGCCCGCGGTCATATTGTAACTCCCCATGTGCCCAGGTGCTAGGTGGTTAGGGGCTGGCATGCCCATAACCGTCCTACAGTTTGCACCGTTGGTGCAGTTGCGCCCGATGCTGGGTTTTCACGCTATATATTGCGTGTGTGCCAGGTTCATTCAACAAGGGTGCGTTTTGTAGATGCAGAGACAACAAACTTGAGGAAGAGAATGGCAGGAGGCCTATCTTCTTCATCCTTTGGCCGATTGAGGTGTCGTAAAAGCCCAGCTAGGGGTTTTTGGATGTCCTGAATCCATTGGCACTATTATCAAGGCCATTTGAAGAATTCTTTTGCAGGATTTTAGCCATTGAAGTTTCATCAAGCTCCAGGGAGCTTGAAGCCCTCATTGATTGAGGACATGTTTTGGTGAGCCTATGTTTGTTTTCTGTGATTGAATAATCATTTTTGGATAATTGTTATGCTCTGAACACA
>JASDQU010212516.1:9421-28320 GCA_032191745.1 Picea mariana
CTTGTAATATACCAGATATAAAAAGTTTGTAGAACAAAAATAAAATGCTAGAAATGGCAGAATAACAACAATATAACCAGAATAATCACCACAATAACACTAAAATGATATGAGAATAACAACAGAAATAACACTTTGATTTTGAGAGCAATGTTCACGGGCCTCTTTGAGGGGGAAACCTCCAATCGAGCAGAGCTCTATTACAATAATCTCCAATGCTAGGGTTCTCATACCCTTGACTCCTATTTATACTAAATATGTCTAGTAAAAGAATTATCTAGAGGAATATCCTTCTAGAAGCGGAAGCTTCTATTAGGTCTTCTTACATTCGACTTGTTCTATTTTATTACAAGGCCTTATTAATATTGACCTTTGTTACATCTGAATATTGTTCTACCTATGTGCGGGTTAGGACCCTAACGGTGAACCCTGAGCCTACCGTAATCGTCCATGCCAGATGTGTTTTAACTACAGACTGTTGTGGTCACGTAGTCCCTTGGCTAAGTGTAATTGGCTACTATCATCCATCCTCTGCTGAGTCTTACTGTTGTTCTCCTTGTGTTGGAATGAAACTGAAGAAACAGTTTGTCTAGCATGTGTATACAACACTCTCTTCAGGTGAGAGAGGTGGTTGAGGTTGAAGAAGTAGGTTGTCAAACCTGTGGGCGACTCTCTTCAGGTGAGAGAGTGTGCGGAAGAAGTGAGTACTCTTGGAAGGGGTCCTATAGCTACCACAGAGCTCAAAGACTTCCGGTTTGGTCTAGTGTTGAAGCCCAAGGCAAGGGAGGTTTAGCAGTCGAAGGAATGTATGGGTGACAGTGAAGGTGTATACTCCTGGGGTGGGACAGGCATGTGGCGAACGAGAGTCTGTGAGTAGTGGGAATAAGTGGCTCCTGGGAGAGAATCCTTCTTCTATGACTGTGTGTCTTCCTGTTGACCCTACTTAGCCTAGGATTCCCCTACCTGGTGGATCTTAGTCCCARCTYGGGGGTGACCTACTACTGAGAGTGATGAGTAGTGCGGTCTAAGGCTGGGAGGTTCGTGGAAGGTTTGCATGCAGTTGGTGAAATTACTACAGTTTCAAAGATAAGTATCAGTTTGTGCTTAATATTATGTTTTKCATACATGTGATGCTTATAGGATTATCAAGTATTCTGTTGCGCATATGAATTGCTGTTAATTACCTTAATTTTGTATGATAACAGTAGTTAGGTGCTACTCTGTGTTAAGTAGTTTATATTAATTTAAATGCATATTATATAAGTGTTATTCCGTAGTAACATTACTTCAGAGCTTAAAAGGATAAGTAGAAGTTGTGTTGGTAACATCGCCCGGTCCTTGGAGGGCCGAGGATGTTACAAAAGGCTAGTCCTTTTAGAGGGGTAGTTGAAAGAATTGTTCATGGATGCGGCTCTGGGATCTGATAATCATGACATGTATTTACATATACAAATCTTGGAAGCTGAGCACGATAAAATACTACAGGTGGAGGAAGAGAAGTGGCGACTTAGGAGTCGGGCCATATAGTTAAAAAGTGGTGACAAAAATACAATTTGTTTTCATAAATTTGCTAGTTTTAGGAGGAATAAGAATCACATTTGGGAGATCAGGGATGAGATTGGGGATATTCATGTTGGTCGAGGCGTAATCAAGTTAGAAGCGAAAAAATACTTTAAATCTTTTTATACTGAGTCAAATCTAGTGGAGATCAATGATCAAGTGCACACGACGGGCCTTTATGATTGCATTGTGAGGATGAGGATATCCCGTTATTAGATAACCCGTGTACTTTGGTGAAAGTTTGGGAGGTACTCAAATATTTTGCAAAAGACAAGAGCCCAGGGCTGGATGGGTGGACGATAGAGTTTCTAATTCACTACTTTGACCTATTGGGAGTTGATTTATTAGAGTTGGTGGAGGACTCTAGAATTTGGGGCTGTGTGAACAAGTCGCTAAATGCGACCTTTCTGACACTTATCCCAAAAGTAAACAATCCTTTGACTTTTGGGGATTTTAGACCAATAGCCTTGTGCAATATCTATTATAAGATGATATCAAAGGTTGTAGCAAACATGTTAAAGCCCATTCTCTCTTGCTCTCTGTTGGAGGAACAATTGGGTTTTCTCAAAGACAGACAGATCTTGGATGCAATAGGTACGACACAAGAGTGCTTGCTCAACATTAAAGAAAAAAATTCAAAAGCCTTGATACTAAAGTTGGATCTAAAGAAAGCGTATGACTGTATCAACTGGGATTTCCTGCATATGACTTTCTTACAATCGGGCTTTAGTTATACTTTCACAAATTGGATATTAAGTTGCATGACCAACACAAATTTTTCTATCCTGATAAATGGAGAGACATCTCAAATGTTCTAGAGCGGCAAAGGACTTAGGCAGGGATGTCCACTTTCGCCCTTGCTCTTTATATTGATCATGGAAGGACTTGGCTTGTTATTAAAGAAAGGTAAAGGTGAAGGAAAGTTATCAGGTGCCAAGGTCTCCAGGTTAGTCAATATTCTACATTTGTTCTTTGTGGATGATGTGTTAATAATGTCAAAAGACTCACCCAACGAGTGACAAGAGATTAAAAACATTTTATCAATCTTTTGTAGAGCTTCTAAACTTATGATAAATTGGTCAAAGTATATCTTTTACTTTGCAAAAGTCAATGGTGAGACTTTAGAAAATTTAAAAGGAATTTCTACACACTGTTTTGAAGAACTCAACAAAGGTTTTCGCTACCTTGGATATTTCTTAAAGGCGGATGCTTATAAAGCTGTAGATTGGAGATGACTCTTAAAAAAGATTGAAGATAGGATTGGAATGTGGTGTAACAGATGGTTAACACTGGGAGACCGATTTACACTGGTAAAATCAGTTCTAGAAGGACAACCGATATATTGGATGGCCTTGGTGGCCATTCCAGTTTCCATTCTAGAAAAAATAAAAAAACTTATGTTCAATTTCCTTTGGTCTGGTGAGGAGGGAAAAAAGCATTTTCATCTCTGTAGTTGGGAATTTCTTGCTAAACCTAAACATTGGGGAGGTTGGGGGATAAGAAACCTTTTTCTCTTCAATAGCGCCTTGGCAACAAACTCACTTTGGTGAGTACTGATGAAATATGGAATTTGGCATAAGGTGGTTAAAGACAAGTATATTCAACATAGTTCTATTGTTACCTAGTTCAGATCGACCACATCATCTGTCCCGACTGCTTCCCATACCTGGAAAAATCTCCTGAAGGATTTACATTTGATAACCCACTGGTTGAGTTGGAAGCTGGGATCGAGACACTTGATTCACATTGGTTTGGATAGTATCTTAGGATTGGGGAACTCTTCCTTCATATCTAGATAGTTGTTAACTGAACTGAACATAAATAATATAATATACCTCTTTCAAGGTTTGTGAGAAGCGAGACTAGGTGTTCTCTAAGATCACTGGAAAACTAGTGAGGCATTGGGCTTGAGAGGGAGCCTTGTTGTGGAATGGGATGCTTTCAGAAAGGCACTGTGTGGAGCGAGAATACATCTACAGGATCAAGACGCCATGCTCTTATGGATTGGAGGGGATGGGTCCGAAAGACCAACTATAAAAAATATTTATTTAGCTTTCGAAAAAAATAAATGGATGATTGTTATCGGGGGGTGGAAAAGAGACTTGTGGAAATGGGACTTAGAACAAAAGATTAAATTGTTTATTTGGTTATCGAGTGAGAACAAAATTTTAACTTGGGATTCCTTGGGAAAAAAGGGTTGGCAAGGCCCAAACCGCTGTCCATTATGATTAAAAGATGTCGAGACTACGTTCCACATCTTTGTATCTTGTGGTTTCTTCCGAGAAGTTTGGTTGAGGGTAAACAAAGAATTTGATTCTTTGGATGTTTGGGAAGGCAGTTCATTAAATGACTGCTTGGAAATCTGGGCAAAAAGAGAAGGGGTTTACAAAACTACCTGCCATCATTTGCTGGTATGTTTGGTTAGAGAGGAATGGTGTAATCTTTGAAGGGTGCATTCCCTCCAGCTTTGCAGTTGTTTGCAAAGTAAAAGCAACTCTTCTATTTGGGCCACCTTTGAAGAAGACCCCCTCTTGTAATCTTCAGAGTCCAAGCCTTTTCTTCCTCCACAGTGAGCTGGTTCGATGGAGTTGTGGATACAATTAACAATAGATGTGGGGTGGGGGGTTTGATAAAGGCTAGTGCAAATACGATCATTAAGTGGACTTTCAACTGTGGTTGAGGGACCAATACTAGAGCAGAACTGCTTGGTGCTTGGGTGAAATTATCTCTAGCTGTTCGTTTGAATTTAGATGTCTTTCAGGTTATTGGGGACTCGAATATTATCATAGATTGGTTGATGGAAAAAGGTAGGCTACAGGTAGCCTCACTAATGGGCTGGATGGAYAGGATTAACAGACTCAAGTTAAATTTTAGAAAGATCTAATTCACCCATGTTTTCAGGGAGCTTAATATGGAAGCTCATTACCTCTCGAAGAAAGCYCTCTCGAAGACTGAAGGAATGTTAAGCTACAACTTCTGGGTCGATGGTAACAAAGGGCCCACTCTTTTCTTCTATCTCTACTAACTCCTTAGCCTTTTTTTGGATTAGTTACAAATTCCCAAAGCTATCAGAGATAATGCCATTTATTCTAGAGTAGCATAGAAACTTTATGTATTTTGTGACGATATGAAACTATGCACAAAATGCAAACACCTTGATGTTGTGTAAAGAGAACTATTTTATATTTATAATATAAAGAAACATTTTTCTTGTTGAAAAAAAAGGTTGTAGAGTACCTCTCAACTCAAAAAGTAACTTTCATGATAAAAAAATGATTTATTATATGTAAAAAATAACTTTCATCGTAAGATTTATTATACATATTTTGTAAATAAATATAATTATAATGTAAAAAGTAAATATAAATACTTTATTATACATATTTTTGTAAATAAATATAGTTGTATAGTAAAAAGTAAATAAAAATAATTGTAAAAAATAACTTAGATTTATTATGCATATTTTGTAAATAAATATAATTGTAAGGTAAAAGGTAACTTTCATGATGATAATTGTAAGGTAAAAAGTAACTTTCATGAGATTTATTATGTAAAGTAAAAAGTAACTTTCATGAGATTTATTATGTAAATACTACTTCATTGAATATATGTTGCTCACTTCGTTGGATTCAATTTAGATCATAAGTTTTGCAGAGTACAAAAGATATTTTCATGTGTAAAATTTCGGTTAAATCTGTTCCAAGTATCTGCCCAAACATTCCGATTGTAAATACCCATATTTTCACCCTGTTTTTTTTTTGAGATAATATTTATACTTGTATGTAATTATTTAATTAGTTAGTTTAAGGTTATAGGAATTGATAATTTTTTAATTATATTACATAATTGTATATATTTATATTAATTAAGTCTAAAAGTGTATACTTATTGAAGATGGACACAATTAATGATCTTTTAATTATAAAAATGAATCTTAAAAGTTAAATGATAGCATATTCTTTGTTCTTCTCCTAAATTAATGATGAGATTAATATGTATCAAAACCTCATTGTCAAGTTCAGTTGCTTTGAGATTGTGGGAATGAAAATTCACTTAAAGTTGAAGCCTTCTTATTTTATCCGTTTTAAATGTTGGCTTCTTATTAATGGTCTTCCCAGTCTAGCCACTGTTTATGTTCTCCAAATAAGCAGAGTTAAATAGCCTGCAAAGCAGGCCATTTAAAACCTCTTTCATAAATCCGAGTACACAAATTATGATACTTATACCTTTTAACGGGATAATTCTTTTAACGGGATAACTGTTTTTTTTTTCTGCCAAAACTCTAAACCCTAATTAGGATTTGTAAGTAAAATAAGTCTTTCCACGTTCATCAGCCACAATCATGTGGCTGTGGCTGTGCTAGTAGAATACACATACTCAATAGTATAGTGTGTTGCATCAATTTTTCTCTCCTTAATAATCTTTTCAGTTTCAGTTTTAAACCTGCCATTTTTTAACCTTCACTCTCTTCGATAGTCTTAAACCTACCATTTTTTAACATTCACTCTCTTCGATAGTCTCAGTTAACTGAATGTCCTGTCTCTGTTTAATCTTTTCAGTTTCAGTTTTAAGCCTGCCATTTTTTAACATTCAGTCGCTTCGATAGTCTCAGTTAACTGAATATCCTGTCATTTTTTCTGCAGATTATCTCCAGTAGCCAACGTCCCTGTTCGTTCTTGGGCCTTCGGTCGCTTAAGACAAACGCAAAGTGAATGTTTCTGGAAAAACAAAACTCGTTGGAGGGGCCCAATCCATAGTCCAGTGATGAAGATGCCCTCCATTTTAAAAATGGACCAATGCAACACCAATCGTTTGAATCAACATTTTTCCTTAAAAAAGATGCATCAGTTTGCGGGCCGGCCATACCGACCATTATTGGTGAAAGTCGATGTTAATTGTTAGGTTCCTTTCCATGTTTGCATGGCATATGCCTTGGCCCATTCTGGAGGAGCCCTGAGAAAGAAGCCCAAGCCCCCCCTCCTGCACACTACTTTCCTTAACATGCACGCTATGATTTTACTGACAGATACGAATAACCTACATGCACGCTATGATTTTACTGACAGATACAAATAACCCATTCTAAATTCTATTCTTGCCATTATGATTACACCTCACTGCACTTTTCAAGCAGAAGCGCTGTTTATCAGAACAAGCCATGGGGAATTTAATTGCACGATTACTACACTATCAGCCTGAGCATGAGACAAATCTGCCGGAGTTACCAGAGGGCTGTATATCTGCCATTCTCTCCTTCACTACTCCACGCCACGTTTGCAGACTCTCAGCCGTCTCCAAACTCTTCACTTCTGCTGCCAATTCCGACTCTCTCTGGAACAAATTCCTCACTCAACAATGCCTGCACCAGATCCTATCAAAAGCCGTCTCTCCCATCGCATTCTCTTCAAAGAGAGAACTCTACTTCTGTCTTTGCGATCCAATTCTCATAGACGGGGGAACAAAGGTATTTTTATATATCCCTTATTCACTTTTTTTGGTTACAAGATTTTGGCATAAGACCATGCCATTCATGTTATTCTGGATCAACGATAGATGTTTTGGCTGGAGCGATCCACGGCGAAAATGGGTTACATGTTGTCCGCAAGAGAATTATCAATAGCTTTTGCCGACGAAGAATACCAACATTGGCGTTGGGTTTCCCTGGACGACTCCAGGTTTGGTTTTTACTTCTTTAGAGCTGCAATAACATTTAACTAGAACTYCTCTGCGTTTAATTGAAAGAAAATGTCAACCAGATTGGATGAGATATTGTTCTTGTTATGTATTGTGGATTCAGATTCAATGAGCTTGCGGAGTTAAAAGCGGTTAGCTGGTTGGAGGTCAGGGGTAGAATGGACTGCGGGCTTYTATCTGCGAATACTGAGTACAGAGTGGTGTTTGTTCTGAAATTTGGAGAATGTTCCTACGGTTGGAAAGAACTGCCAATTAAGTTTTCGATCACAACGCCTGATGGAAAAATGAGTGAAGTGGCAATTAAGTTTTCAGTTACAACGCCATACGAAGAAGAGTWTGAAATGACCCGGGCTTTAGTGGAAAGTAGACGACGAAGGGTACATAGAAATGTAAATGATTCCTCTTCAGAATCTGAAGACGACGATGAAGAAGGTCATCATTGCGATGCTGATTATTGTTATTATAATGGTGGATGGCTGGAAGTGGTGGCGGGGGAGTTCAGTGTTAGAGGAGAGGAAGATTATTGTTATGACGATGCTGCTGCTGCTGCTTCGCCTCACATAGAATTTTGTATGGAAGAAGTTGATTCGGGGCGTTGGAAAGGTGGCCTTCTTATAGATGGAGTCAGGATCGAACCCAAATTTGCTTAATGGCATTTTGTATATCACACTCTTGTTTGCTGGCGATTCACAGCCACAGCAAATGAAGAAAATGATGATTCTTCTCCTCACCTAGAATTTTGAATTTTGTTTGGAAGAAGTTGAATTGGGCCGTCGGAAAGCTGGGCTTCTTCTGGAGGGAGGATTGAGCCTGAATCTCATGCTCAAGTACAATTTTTTTTATAAGTTTCTTTCTTTTTGAGAATGTGAGAGTTGAACGAGAAATCCCTGCCCAAAGTGCTTTGAGCCGGTCCCGGGGGCTAAGTTCCTTGATCACTCTTGTGAAGAAAGCAACTTATCTGTTACTAAGGGAATAATCTCAGGCTTTAATACAATTTTCTGAGCCTAACCCAGGGTTAGCTTCAATGTTAGATGGAACAACTATTTGTTCATGAGTGGGATAGTGGGATGGGATGTTGTCATCAGGATTGTATTAGATTTGGTTGAGCCTGGATGTTTATGAGACAGTTTGGTTGATCTGGATACTTATAAGATAATTGTATTCCCCACAAATGAYTCYCACCCTCCACCTCTCCCCATCAGATTTGAATTTAACCAATGACTATCAATAACATTTTGTATATCGCAATACCAAAACTAGATGCTCACATATATGTGAGCCTGCTCACATATATGTGAGCAGGCTCACATATATGTATGTGAGCAGGCTCACATATATGTGAGCAGGCTCACATATATGTATGTGAGCAGGCTCACATATATGTATGTGAGCAGGMTCACATATATGTGAGCCTGCTCACATACATATATGTGAGC
The DNA here is from genome assembly GCA_032191745.1 of Picea mariana. Lineage (NCBI taxonomy): Eukaryota > Viridiplantae > Streptophyta > Pinopsida > Pinales > Pinaceae > Picea > Picea mariana. The sequence continues at coordinate 18,112 of JASDQU010212516.1, forward strand.
CTGCTCACATACATATATGTGAGCAGGCTCACATATATGTGAGCAGGCTCACATATATGTGAGCCTGCTCACATACCTGTTATTTCACCCTCTCAACCCCTCCCCATGAAATTTGAACCCCCCCTCCCCATGAAATTTGAACCATTGATGGCATTTTGTATATCGCAATACCAGAATTCGATGACCTGTTCTTTCCAGAATTATTATTATGTTTGTATTCTCTGCACACGAGCGGTTGTGGGAAATGGCCGGGGCCGGGGAACTGTTAACCATATGCACAGTGCTGCTGGTTGCATATTGTTTACCCGGAACTAACGGTGAAAGAGGCAGAAAAAAAAATATTGTATCATTGAATTGTTCCTCTCAATTCAACAAACATTCAGAAGTACAAATCTGAGATTTATAGCGCATTATATCCATCGAAATGTGTATCATGTTATTTATTTTCATTGATTTTATTATAATTTTAGAATGACTCTTTAGCAAAACATTGATATTTTTCACTTAATTTTGATAATTTTGAGATGATGTTATAATATATTGTAAGATGAATTTTAATAGGTTAGTGATGAAAATTTTTATAACAATTTTTCTTGAGTATTTGATTTCATACATAACATTAAATAGAGTATTTGATTTCATATATAATATATAACATTAAGGTTAAATGTCAATTAGATCGTAAGGAGGCGTTTCCCCTCACAGCAATCCATGTCCTGATGCGACCTGTCAACACACCACCACCAAGAAAGCAACGACGATTGCGCAGTATAATGCGGACGCCAGATTACTCCATGTCTTCTAACAGTCGGGTGAATCCGGTATGCCTTTCGGATTACACAACATCGATGAAATTTACAACAGAATCCATTCCTTAACAACAAGTTACCACATATTTATTTGATTGAATTCAAATAGGGGGAAGAATGCAGCCCCACGGGTGTGTGCTCGCAGTGGAGAAGACCACTTTTTATCGCTTACAGTGAGAACGCAGTAGAAATGCTGGATCTGGTGATACAGTAGGTTTCCAGCATGGAAAAACCTGAACTCAAACTTCCGAATGTCTGGACCGACGTTCCAACCCTGTTCACTTCTGCCAGTGCTCATTCCTTGAAAAGGCTACCGCTGCCCAGAAATTAAGGCTCATGAAATCCCATCTGTGTTCACTGTAAAAACTCCGGAAATCCCTTCTATGCAATTGTCCATAGAATAGATGTGGTGATGGTGATAGATTTTAAGCCCTTGAGGACTGGGGATGCGTTCATGTCTGTTACTGGTGCAGTGAATTCTGGGATGCTTGCTATGAGGGCGATTTCTCGTCTGCGATCACTTCCCAGCGATGATATCGGTTCATTGTGTGATACTGTCGTGGAGAATGAGCAAGAGCTGACTGGGTATGACAGGGCCATGCTAAACAAGTTTCATGAAGACGAATACGGGAAGTTGTTGTGGAAATTAGGCGTTCAGACTTGGAGCTCTATCTTGGGTTGCATTACCCTGCCACCAATATCCCTCAGGCTGCTCACTTTCTTTTTATGCAGAACAGGGTGCGAATGATCTGCGATTATAAGGCAACTCCCATGAAGGTTATCTAGTCTGAGGAATTGACGCAATCTCTCTGTTTAGTGGGTTCTACGCTCCGGGTATCTCATGGGTACTATGCACAATAGATGGCAAACAGGTGAAGGTGATAGAGTGGACAAAATTCCATGAAGCACTGGGGTTTGGTTGTGTGCCACCATACCTCCTGCCGACGGTTCCGTTTCCTTTCTGCTATGCTTGCAAATTTCTGATGCCAGCATTCGGTCTTCAGCTGAGCATGGAATTGCTGTTGGCAGCTGAATTGACAGAGAAACACATTTTTAGGATTTAAACGCTTCTATGTGATATGCTTTTTCGAAGTGCCCCGATTGGAATCGTAACTCAGTCTCCCAGTGTCATGGATCTTGTCAAGTGTGATGGTGCTGCTCTTTATTTTAGAGGGATGTGCTGGATTCTGGGAGTGACCCCAACTGAAGCTCACATCAAGGACATGGCAGACTGGTTGCTTGAATACCATGGCAGACTGGTTACATTTCTAGAAGTGGACAAAAGAAGAAGCCTACCATGGGAAAATGTGGAAATTGTTGCAATTAAAGCTATGGTTCATGCTAGACTAAATGATTCGAGATTGCAGGGCTTAAATAAACTTAGGACTGTGGCCACTGAGATGGGGCGTGTGATTGAAACAGCTACAACCCCTATTTTTGCCGTAGATTCTAATGGATTTGTAAATGGATGGAATGCAAAAGTGGCATATTTAACATGCCTTCCAGTTGGAGAAGCCATGTGCAAGTCTCTTGTTCAGGATCTTGCCTATTTTTCCGTAGATTCTAATGGATTTGTAAATGGATGGAATGCAAAAGTGGCATATTTAACATGCCTTCCAGTTGGAGAAGCCATGTGCAAGTCTCTTGTTCAGGATCTTGTCTTTTTTGCCGTAGATTCTAATGGATTTGTAAATGGATGGAATGCAAAAGTGGCATATTTAACAGCCTTCCAGTTGGAGAAGCCATGTGCAAGTCTCTTGTTCAGGATCTTGTCTTTGAAGAATCGGTAGAGACGGTTGAAACAGCTACAATCGTCTTCTTTTGATTCGTCCACAATTGAAATGGCAAAGATTGAATGCCAACCTTTATGAGGAGATCATATATTTATCTTTAAAACCATTTTTTTTGGGAAGAACTGCCAATTAGCCATGATAAGATGGAAAGGGTCACCAGTTCTCAGGGAAGGCAGATTGCAACGGAAAAATAATAATAAGGGACCGCAACGTAAACTCATTAAACCTGCGAGTTGATTCTCCCATGCATAATTTTTTATGGCGTAGAAGTTGACTGGGTTCTTGACAACAAGATTGAAATGAGTAGCATGTATTCAAGTGTAAGCACGAATCATTATTTTTGTGTTCAAAAAATATTAAGAGAAGTTTTTTAATATCATCATAATTTTGTTGAGTTAAAAGGTTAGGAAGGTTGGTAGTGTGAAAAATATTTTGAAATTGAGATCTAATTTGTGTATAGGTTGGACAATCTAAGAGAAAATGCTTTTCATCTTCAATCTTCTTAGTGTCTCAAAGGTGACACTCTTTCATCCCATGGCATTTTAGGAATTGACCAACCCCCAGTTTAACTATGGAGCTCGTGATTTTTTTTTTGATTTAATGATATTTTTAATAGTATCCTTATTGTGCAAAATGATCTCTCCCATGACTCTCCAATGGCTTAGCCAAGACTCAACATCTTTATGCCATCCTCGCTTGAGTCGAAGGTGGTTACGACTGGATTTTGAAGCAATTTTAGGAAGCCTCTTGTCTTCCATGTTGTTTAAATTGTTCTTATACATTAGGTATCTAGTCATAGCTATGCAATCAATGGTGAAAATGCTTGCCTCTAAGAGGAGGATGAGATATGGTGTATTTCCTTTAATTTTGAGATTATAGCATATAAAATTCTTTTGGATTTTCTCTATCTTTCTCTAGGATTTGCATCCGTATAGAATAATAGGTGTAACATAGTCTCAAAGATGAGTTTCTTCTTATCCCATATCCAAAGATCAACATATTGGCAGTTGTTTTCAAGCCCATAATAAGTTTTCCATCCCCCAATAATCCTTTTCTCAATGCTATAATTCCAGTTGAGGTTGTCGATTCCAAGATATTTGTATGAAGTCACTTCCTCCAAGTTGTTACTGTCATATACAAAGGTATCATAAGTGATCTTATCGGATTTAATGATCATGACCTTAGTCTTGTCAGTATTAACTGTCATATACAAAGGTATCATAAGTGATCTTATCGGATTTAATGATCATGACCTTAGTCTTGTCAGTATTAACAGTCATACCGTATTGGAGCAAAAATCCTTGAGGACTCTTAATTGCTTTCCAAGATCATGAGGACTCCTCACCATAAGTTCGCCATAAGAATGATATCATCAACATAAAGAAGAAGATTGATGACTATACTAGTGAGAGTAGGGTCGACACAACCTGCTTCTTCCAAGCAATCTTCTAACTTGTCAAATATGTCAAAAATGGTACAGGAGAAGAGACAACCTTGATTAACTCCAATATTGCAATTAATCTCTTTCGATCAACCGTGAATATTATTCAACTTGAAAATAACATTCTTATGTTATTTCAAAAAATCATCATATAAATACTTTATTTTCTAATATTAAGTTATCCATTTTTTCCATTCTCAAAAAATAATAATCGAGATAATTAAATTATATTTTGTTTTTTTTATATCCACTTACCACCTTTATTTAAATAAATATTTTTAATTTATTATAAAATATTTATATTTTTTGATATATTGAATATTTATACGATACTACTAGTAGATTATTAAAAAAATTGACTTAAAATAATTTAAATTTGTTTTTTATTTGCCATGCAAGTAAATAAACTAATATTTTTTGTTTGCAAGTTAAAAAAAAAAGGGACAAACTCAACTTTATTTTGTTGATTTATTTTGTTGGATAAGATAAAGTTGTGTTTTATCCTATTATTTTTTAAAATTCCAACCATTTTTCTTAAAATAAACTCAAATCCCTAAATACAAAATTCTATATTCAAAATTCATTTAATCATATGAAATTATAACTTATACTCAAAATTAACTAAATAATTTTTATAATTAAATTTATATTAAAATTTAAAATAATTATTTTTGTTAAAATAAATTATATATAAATAATATAATTTAAATAAAATAAAATTATGAAATATGAAATTAATGATGCACTTGTGAATTAACAAGGGAGACCTTCAATACTCAATGAATTCCCATTTTGCATTAAAATGAGGGCAACAAAAAAACATATTTCATAAAATCTCTTTCTAGTCTATTCTGATCTTCAATTGAGAGTTTGTTGAGAGTTTGCAAGGAACCACTCTGTATCAAGCATTTCTAGTAGCTTATGACCAACTTTGACAAGTGGAAAGCATATAAAATATTTTGGAAGTGATTGTTAAACACATCTCGAATTTCAATTGGCTTCTCCTTAATAGTCCCATTTTACTAGCAAAAACCAAGAACCTTGTCTGCCACCACTTTCTTCTTCAAGAATTTGAAGAAGAAATTAAATCCCTCATCACCCTCCTGCATCCACTGTAATTGGGCTTTGGCTTGAGCCCCTCTATCAATATAATCCTCTTCCTTGTGAACCACCTTCTCATGTCGAGTCACATCCTCTTAGAGAGTGATGTTAGGCATGTTGTCCTCCAAGAGAATATGAAATGTTGTTAGCATCATGCCTTGAAACACACAACAAGTGTCTCTTTTTTTTTGTGAAAAAAAATTGAAAACTTGTTCAATTTTTGTTTTTTCAATGCATTGTAAAAATTTACACTTTGGCACGATACAATTTTCAAGTTGGTGTTGTGACGTATCGCACCTCATTTTGTTTTCCTTGCAATGTTTCACATCCTTAATATTTCTTAGCCTTTGCAGCATTTTGCACAAGGTTCTTAAAATTTTCCTTTGCCGCATTTCACACTTCTTCGCTTTTTTGTTGCGACATTTTGTTTTTTATTCCTTGCGGCATTTCACAACCATTAAGTATTTATCTTTGTGACGTTTCACATCCTCAAGAATTTTTTTAGTCTTGTGATGTATCACACCTCATCCTGTTTTTCACATGACATATCACATCTTGCAAAAGTTTTCTTCCTTGAGATGTGCCACATGGAGCAAAAGTTCTTCTTCATGCAACGTGTCACGTCTCCTAGAAGATTGTTGGTTGTGGAGCCTGATTATCTTCCTGATTCAGAGGTTTGTTTCAGCTGTGCTTGGACCCCATTCCCTAATGGGGAGGGGGGGTGTGTGGGGGGGTTCCCCCCCAACAACTGTCGCCAGGGGGGTCCAGGGGGGGCGAGGGGGGGGTTGTGGCGGGGGGGGGGCGCGACGACAATTTTTGTAGCTTCTCCTGGCAAGGGATTTGGGGGCAGCACCCTTGAAGCAAAATATTGGGAAAAATTGCTTTGTAAAAATTGTAATTTCGTAGTCAATTTGGACTGTTCATTATAAGGTCAGAGATATGACGATATAAGTTATTTTAGGATTTTTTTCCCTAGAAGGAAACCCTCTCTTATAAGGGAATTGTATTGCGGCTATGTATTATTGTGAATATTGTATTTCGAGATAGGAGATTGTGAGAGAAAGAAGAGGAAGTTACAACGGGTGTGTTGTAGGTTGTATCCCTTCATTTTGTTGGATAATAATAAGGAAGGACCTGCCAATTTCTCTGGTGGACATAGTCCACACTGGGTGAACTTATATTTGTGTCTCTATTGTATTGTGTATTTTTTGTGTTTTATTTACACATTTTTTTTATTTTATTTCTCCACGATCCTGTTATTCTAACAAAGATCTTATCTTGGTGACAAGAGAGAACTTCAAAGATATAATTTTTTCAGAAAACTTGGCCAAATTTTTTTTCCTCTTCCAAATGTTTCCTCCTTTACAATGTTTTCCCCCCCAACACATCTTTACTTGTGAAACAACACATCGCCTCATCTTTCCCTTCTCCATTAAAGTTTTACAATGCATCACATCTCTCAAAAAAATGTTTCCTTCATAGCATTCATGTGAACAAAACAAAAACAATTGTCACAACACCGTTTTCTCCTCTGCGCAGTATCACACACAAAGATTTTTCCACATGGTTCATCACGTCTTGAATAAAATAAAACTTTTCCATGTGATAGCATTGCATGGAAGATCTTCTTCGTGTGACCCATCTCATTCTCCCAAGCTTTTCTCTCCACGACCGATTCTTCATTTCACGTTGCATGAAATACCTTTTCCACACAATATGGTTCATTTACCTCAACATTTATAGAAGGGTGTGACATAGTCTGTGGTGCACCCAAAAATAAAATACACACGATACACACCAAAACAAATATTTTTCTTAAGTGCGATGTACACATGAAACAAAGTTACGCATAAACTTTATTGCGATGTACTTTTTGCACCTTCAGAAGAAATTGCTAGTATAAACTATATGATTTTATTAAAGTGATTTTATTAAAGGTAGTTTTAGTGATAACCACAATGGGTAATGGTCACAAGGGGCATTGTCTTTCTTTGGCCCTTTATGGATCACCAATAAGTTATTTTAAGTGGCGTGGTTTTCATAAAATATTGATGATGAATTAGTCCACATTCATAAATACCAACCAATAATAATTGTATACACTGGCAATTCACACTAAATTTTGATAGATTTTACAACTTAATCTTTTTCTTTTTTTCGTTTTTTGCAAATATACAAGGTTGTCATATAATACTTATATTAACATGTTGTCAATATTAAAAAACACTCAAGATGAGTGTGACTCTTCATAAAAGACCAAAGAAAAAGGAAAAGTTACCTTTAAGAGGTACAAGCTTCTGTAAAGTTTTGTCACAATGGTTGAAAAGACTTAATTGGGCACGATGAACATGGAATTGGATTGGTATGTGTTACAATTAGTAATTTTTCATGCATTCAATGATAATTATTTTGTTATTATATCCACATCATCACAAATTTAGAAATAACACATGTTATGAAAATGTTTATTTTCATTAATTGTAGTTTGATTGAATGTTAAATGGTTATTCATTAAATAGGGTACTATCATCGTGTTCAAATTTGGATGTAATGAATCAAGTATGTTTTTTTTTAAAATATCCATATCTACACTTTAATTATATAATTTGACATCTTGTTGAACACTCAATCCAACCAATTTATATCTTGCCATTAAGGTGAACACATTTTACTAAAATTCAAATTTGCTTTATTCACATATTCCCATCCTATCCTCACAAATTACTATGCATGCAGAATTTGTCATCATCTATATATTGGGATATGTTCCAGAGTTTGGGACTTCACATGTTAATTGGATTTTCGAATATTTTTTAGTTATTAAAAAACGAAATGTATTACAATTAAAATTTTCAAATCTTAGGGTGGTGGTTGGAAGGTGTTCTGGTTGGAAACTCATAGGTATTGCATGTTTCAAAGTTTAAAACTATGATTTCAATTGTCAATAATAATATTAATATATATATATATATATATATATATATATATATATATATATATATATATATATATATATATATATATATATATATATATGAACCATGAGGGGACCTTGGGTATGGGGCAACCTTCTTCTTCCATATTGGAATTTAAAATTAATTTATTAAAATAAATATATTAAATAAATTTAAAAAACATTAAAATAAACCTCTTAAATTTCAAAATTTTGAAATTCCAATAAACACTTAATAAAAATAATTTCAACATATTATCTCACCATCAAAACAACTTATATTATTTTTATTACACTTTTCATTATAATACATAATCCATCAAATTCATAATACACCATCTTTGTTTTCTACCATACTATCAATATACTATCTTTTACATGATTTCATTAACAAAATAAAAAAATTAATATAAAAAATATATTTAATATTTTCAAACTATTCAATATTATAAAATCCATCCAAATTACTCATGACACAAAATTATAAAATCCATCAAACTTGATCATGCCACATAATAAAAATTTTTGACAAATATTTGCTTCCTCATTTTCTAAAAACATAAATTAACAAAAAAATTGATTCAAATTTACTCTATACCCATGCAAAATTTCAACCAATCTGACCATTGTCATATTAAATCTCTAAATGATTAAGATGAAATTCAAATAAATCTAAAAATTATAAATGGATCAAACTTGATCATACCACATACTTAAAAATCTTTGAGAAATATTTGCTTCTTCATTTTTCTAAAAGCATAAATCAACCAAAAAAAATATTCATTCAAATTTACTTTATATGCATATAATCTCAACCAAACTGATCATTGTTATATTAAACTGGAGTTCAAATAAATCTAAAAATTATAAAATCCATGATCATTAAACTTGCTCATGCTACTTACTTAAAAATCCTTGACAAATATTTGCTTCCTCATTTTAGGAAATATAAATTAACAAAAAAAAATACTGATTCAAATTTGCATGCAATCTCAACCAAATTGGCCATTGTCAAAATGATTGAGATTCCATGCATATAGAGTATGTGCACTGTCACATGGGTCGGATGCATGTGCAGAATATTGTGTCGCAACATAAACCTGCAATCAATCAGAGATTGAGTTAATGATTATTTAGGTGATTGAGTTAATGATTATTTAGGTAATGATTATAAACATTTTAATAATTAAAAAACATTAAAAATGAATTAAATTATTTTTTACAGAAAACAATTAAAAGAAGTTAAAAATAAATTAAACAAAAATCTTACGGGGAACTGATGAAGACACGAGTCGAAGGCATGTGCATACTGTTGTATCACAGCATAAGCCTGCAACCAGCGGCCATTAAGAACAATCAGACATTAAGTCGACTATAAACACATTAAAATAAATTAAAAAGAGACGGAACAAAAATCTTACGGGGACGAGCATAAGCAAAGGAGGATGAAGAAGATGTCATCATTATGTCCTCTTTATTCAAATCTCTATCTGCATGCATACTGCTGGTAGTGGTGTTGTTGGTGCTTTTTTTAGAGTAGGTGATGCAAAATCGGTCATTGACATTATCCCTCAAAATCTTGACACTATCACCAGCTTTGAGTACTTTTTTTTTCACAAAATTGATCCACCCACGCTGCAACACATAAGTCCTGCTACTCCGCCTCCAGTATTTGAGCAGGAATGTCTCTGTTTCTTCGGCCTCCAAGTCAAATATGGGAAACGACATGCCATCATCACTCAATTCTTTGAGTTTGCAGATTTCAAAAATAATTAGTTCAGCAACCTTCTTGGGAATGGTCAATTTACAAAGCCTATCTACGTCACTCTTGAAAAGGGTCTTTTCAAATAACACGACCGTCCCCTGTTGTTGCTCAGCCTGTGTGTAGGACGTGTTCGCTAGTTGGAAGCTTTCCATGCCCAAGCTGCTGTTCATGTACGAGGACCTTTAATTTAATTTCCTGTTGCATAAACAGGATTGAAATTCAAGGAATGCATAAACACCATCCAAGGTCAACCATCCAGAATTTTATTCTAGTAATTTGTAACATCCCCGAGTTTGTAAGATCCCCCATTTGAATCTTAGACCACAGGGCAAACTTTACTTTAAAAA